>OZ012741.1:98606582-98688304 GCA_963859935.3 Lathyrus sativus
TTTAATTTTAGCATTTTATAAAAACCATATAAAATTGAAAAATGATTATTTTTTAATGCTTGTTTTTTTCACATATTCATAGTCATGTCTAGAAAAATATCAATAAATAAAATTCCATTTTATTTTCCTTTTAATATTTTTAGCCTATTATTCTTTTAAATAGTCTTTTTAATTGATTTTAGTTGTTACTCAATTTTGTAGAATTTCTTTTAGGACTTTCCCTTAGGATTTTCGAGCCATTCTTTTTGCATAGTTAGGTATTGAATCATAGTTCATATAGGATTTAATTCATGATTTGTAGATTAAAATTTGAGTAGTTTGTTTAGGTTAGCATTAGCATAGCAAAATTAGGGTTTTAGGTTGCATAAGTAGATTTGAACAATTTTGTTTTGGGTTTTATAGGCCAAATTAGTATATGGGGAATATATGGGTTAAGGGTAAGTATGTGTAGAGTCCCCTAGAATTTTACTAGAATATTATATAGTATTTTAGTATTTTAATTGATTTTTGAATGTATGGATAGTATGTGTGTTGCTTAAGGGCATAGTTTGTATTGTTTTGCTTTCTTTTCTTCTCCTTTGAGTGTGTGAGCCTTGAAGATTGAGTTGAAGACCTTGTGGATCATCATTGAAGACTTTGAAGACCTTGAAGAGGAGCTTAGTTTTAGCTTTTGTTTGTTCTGTTTATAGGATCATAAGTACATAGGTAGAGCTTTAGATAGAATAATTCCATTCAATAAACAAGGAGTGTCTTGTTCACCTCCTTCCTTCTCTATGACATAAAGTCCCTTAAGGGTATTCAACTCTCTCCTTTGGAGGGATTAGTGACCTTGCCCTCTGAGGTAGAACTTTGAGAGAGCCTTTCTTTTTGATGTTAAGTCCTTAATGGCATCCTTTGGAAGTCAGTGAGCACTCTAACATCCTCACCTCATCTTGTTGACTGAGTCTTGTTTGATGGAGCATTTGAGTTGTTGAAGAAGGCAATGAAGAGTATTGAAGATTTGCAGAAGAGGATGATAGAAGATTTGATTGAAGATCTAGAAGCCATTGAAGATAGAAGCTGAAGCTTTGAAGAGGATGATTCCTTGAAGACTGTTGAAGTCTGAAGACTTTGTGAAGATCAAGTTGACACTTGGGTTAGAAGCTGAAGCTTTGAAGAGGATGAATCCTTGAAGATTGTTGAAGTCTGAAGACTTTGTGAAGATCAAGTTGACACTTGGGTTAGAAGCTGAAGCTTTGAAGAGGATGAATCCTTGAAGATTGTTGAAGTCTGAAGACTTTGTGAAGATCAAGTTGACACTTGGGTTAGAAGCTGAAGCTTTGAAGAGGATGAATCCTTGAAGACTGTTGAAGTCTAAAGACTTTGTGAAGATCAAGTTGACACTTGGGTTAGAAGCTGAAGCTTTGAAGAGGATGAATCCTTGAAGACTGCCATTCCAGCTGAAGCTTGGAGAGTGTGAAGACCAAGTTGATACCTGAATATCCCTGAAGATAGTGAAGCCTGAAGGTGGAGCTGATTAAAGAAGCTGAAGCTTAAGGGAGAAGATGGGTTGATACTCATGTTGTAGGGTTGATACCTGGTAAGCAAGTGATCTCTGAAGTCTGAAGACTGAGTTGCTGCTGGAGGAGCTGAAGCTTTCTTCTGTTTTCTTTTCTGTATTGTGTGTTTTGTCTGATTTGTCTGTTGCATTAGACTAAGTCCATCTAGAGTAAGTTCAGTCTAAGAGCATGATTGCATTAGAGGTTGAGTTTCTCCCTTTGCTTGTATTGTTATTGCGTGGCTTTGCTTGCGGGTATTCGGTAGAGCCCAGCTCCCTTGCCCATGTGGTTTGTTTGCCTGATGGCACTTCATTTCTTTTATCTGTATGATTGCAGTTACTGTTTATTGCTTGATAGCATGTTGTTTATTTTCAGTATGATTACTGTTATTTCATGACTGGCTTGAGGTTGAGATGAGCTTGTGGAGGCTGAAGCCCCACACACATTTCCTCCCTCACTTGCATTGCATGCATTTTACTGTTAAGCTGATGCTTTGTCTGTTTGGTGTATCATTGACATGATCCCTTAGGACTCTCATTTCCTTTGATAAGGATTTGATGATAGACTTTTAGGTTGAAACCTATGCATGACAACTTCTAGGAATTCCCTGTTCAAACCTCAACCATAGGATGAATCCATGGCATGATAACAGTAGGACTTGATAGTCTCCCTCCTAGTTGGGCCTGTTCTCTTCTCATCTCAAAACAGTTTAAGATACAGTAATCATGAATGATTTCTTTCGTACGTTACGAGCCTTAAGCTATCTGAGAAAGGATTGTGGGAGAGTTTCTTTCCCACAGTCTGGATGTTTAGTGTGGTACCCTTTGGGTGACATGCGACACATTCACTCTTAGGTCATAGTCTCTAGTGCGATTGAAATCGCAAACACAATAAAAAACACTTCTTTCAGGAGATAATCCGTAGTTTCCCGAACTACGTTTGCTCTGATCTTCCATACAGTGTGGAAGTACGTAGGCATAGGATGCGATGTCCTAGCGAGCAACCTTCCCCCCGTAATCCTTCGTAGGCCGAACTACGTTGACTCTGATTTCTCATTCTCTGATGAGAATACGTAGGCATAAAGTGCGACACTTTGCCGAGTCATTTTTTCTTTTCTTTTTCAGCCAGCCTTGATAGGTAGATAGATTATAACCAACCCATCCAAGTAAACACAAGCGAGGATCCCGTCGAGTACGACGGACGTGAGGGGTGCTAATACCTTCCCCTTGCGTAACCGACTCCCGAACCCAGACAACGGTTGCGATGACCTTGTCTTACCCTCTTTCGTCAGGTTTTTCCGATCGTTTCCTTTCCCGCTCTGAGGGATAAATAACGAAAGGTGGCGACTCTTCTGTTGTGCCGGCACCTTATTTTCGCGCAAGCGACAGCTGGCGACTCTGCTGGGGACTTCTTCCCTATGCATTTGGGATCCAACGTCCCTTAAGAGAGTCAATCCTATTGCTTGTGTGTTTACTTGTTGGGTTGCGTTTATTTATCGCATTTTTACTTCTCGCACTTTATTTCCCGCATTTTATATTCAGTATAATATGATTATTTGTGCTGTTGCGGGATGGGAGTTCTGATGAGTGAGAAGCCAGACCCAGGCTTGAGTGCACTATAGACTTAGAGTGGAAATTAGTGGGCGCGTGCTTGCTTTGCAGGCACTAGTGTCTCATGAAATCCACGCTCAGACGAGGTTCATCCGGTTGGCTTCACTTTCAACCCTTTGGGTTGAGACGGTTGCTGGTTTGGTGGATTGTCGACTCTGGGGACCGATCATTTGTGATTCAGCTAAGTGAGGCCTCTTCAAGACTTGATGATGCCACTCCTTCTGGGAATCGTATCGTCAGTCTTGAAAGTCTGTGACGCTGATGAACGCATAGGATGCCGTACCTTGAGTCAGTTTAGGTCCATACCTGTGAGCGGGCTGGGTTTATTGCAGGAAACTTTGACCTTCAGACCACCTGGTTTTCTTGACAGTGAATCAGTTATGTTGGTACCAGGGTTTCCCAGTTGCAGATGTGTCTGTTCTTGATGGAGCAGGTTTTGATCAGAGGATCTTATCATCAGGTGTATGTCTGTTCTTGATAGGGCAGGTTTTGATCAGAGTATTGTCATCAGTGGTTTGTTCTGGATAGAGCAAATTTTTGGGGTCTGAAGATCTCATCAGCAGATGTTGTTTGTTCTTGATAGCAGATTTTGAGTGGGATCTGAAGATCTCATCAGCAGATGTTGTTTGTTCTTGAAAGAGCAGATTTTGAGTGGGGTCTGAAGATCTCATCAGCAGCTGTATGTTTGTTCTTGATAGGGCAGATTTTGATTTGGGGTCTGAAGACTTCATCAACAGATGTTTCTTGATCATGCACCCGGGGTCCTTATTACTAGACACTTGTTCTTGACAGAGCAGAATTTTGATCGTATGTATACGGTCCTGTCAGAAGGTCGTTCTTAGCAGATCAGATCAGTGGTCTTACACCGGGGTTTTTCTTCTCATCAGTGATTATTGACACAGAATCTCCGCAGCAGCCACCTGGATATATCATTGCATGACTGCATTTTGCATTAGTTCGCATATTCATGTTTGCATTCCATTAGCATGTGTCTGTGCTGCAGGCGCATTTCGTACCCTGATTCTGGTATCCCGGACAATATGAGATATTTTCTTCCATGAATGGATCCAGTCTTATCACTGCATTGACGCTATGTTGGCACGTTGACACCAGAATTAGGGGTGATCTTCTAAACGTACAGACACCCATGGCATTAGCATAATTCATCTTGCATGACCGAAGCCGGGCTTGTCTTCTAACCCTTGTGTTTACAGGTTTGACTCAGAATCGAGCAGCTCAGACTAATGGAGCAGGTACAAGCTGAACTGGGAAAATCCAGAGCCAGTTGGGGCAGGTCACGAATGACATACAGGCAGTGCGTCTGGACCAGCAAGTACTCAGAGAAGAGAATCAGCAGCTGCAGAATCAGTTGAGCTTTCTCATGGGAGTGGTGAGAAGTATGCTAAAAAAGGAGAGTGGTCAAGCACCCAAGGTGGAGCCCAAAGTGCTTCCTCCATTGCCGTCAGTGCCACCTGTGCTGAAGCCAAGTGGACCTCATAGATCCTCTGCACAGCATGAAGCTCGAGACCTGTCTCGTCAGCAGCCGCGTCGGGCATCTCAGAATAACCCTGAAGGTCATAATCAAAAGAAGAAGCTACTTGATAGAGCTGTGGACCCGATACCTGTGAGTTATGCCCAGCTGTTGCCACTGTTGGTTCAGAACCGTGTTCTCAAGCTTCAGACCTTGGATCCACCAGATGACGTGTCACCAGACGTTGATCTCAACATACATTGTGATTTCCACTCAGGAGCACCGGGGCACCATGTTGAAACATGTAAGGCTCTCAAGAATAAGATTCAAGACCTTATTGACTCAAGGGCGATTAGGCTTGTGCCGGGCGGCATAAGAACATCGGGAAAGTTCATCCCGTACCCTGCATAAGAGGTGAATGATTCCACTCCTTTGCCTGAAGCTGAGAAAGATCTCGAATATGTCCCGCGACCTTTGGTGACTGCATCGCCTCGCTCGCAGTTTCTACCTGGATCAAGTTCAAGGACGCAAGCGCCTAAACAAGAGACCGTTGCCATTCAGAAACGACGACCTCTTGCTCCTTGGCGGAAAGAATACCAGCACCAGGATCAAAAGAGGCCTCGCAACCACTTAGAACGAAGGAATGCTTCTTTCCATCCAGTGCCTGTGCCGTATAGCCAGATTCTTCCACAGTTGATTCAGAATTCTTTGGTGGAACCGAAAGCTCTCAAGCCCGTGCCAGAGCCTTACCCTACGGGGTACAATCCTCATGCTCAGTGCGGTTACCATGGTGGATCTCCGGGGCATTCAACTGAAGATTGCAAGGCTTTCCAGGAAAAAGTGCAACAATTGATCGACCAAGGGTGTATTTCCTTTCCAGGTGGAGTTTTGGTTGTGCGTGACAACCTCTCAGCTGTTTGAGCTCGCAGATTCAGAGGGTTATTTCCAGAAGCCAGTGATCCAGACAGGCAGACGTCCTCAGCATTGGCAGTCCTCAGATTTTTTACCATTTGCATTTGTAGTTTCTTTTTTGTTAGTTACTACTTGCTGTTAAACATTGTATGTTTCGAATGGTAATATTAATAAAGTGACTATGCATTTTTTCTGAATTAGTTATGTCGTTGTCACTCATTTACTGCATTGCACTGACACTTGCATTTTATTCACTCCACTTTATCACTATGATTAGCAATGAGCGGAGGGAGGATGATGAAACTGAATACTCATAACCAATGATCGTATTGCTTTCAGATAAAACCTTGCCGATGACGTATAAGGCATTGTTTCAAATCCCTAAACACCGGAGAGATAAGGAAGAGAATCCCTTGTTAACCACTTCGAGCCGAGGAGTAGGAGTTTCTTTCGGACTTTTTAACCCTCACATCTTAACCTGGCGCAGGGTAGTCGTCAGTTGGCTTGATCGAGCGTTCAAGTCTTATAGAGGAGTGTTGTCCTTTGAGGACCAATCACATCGTATTCCTCTCCAGAGGTCGTACATCATCAACCACAATAGCTAAATCTCACCAATCAGGAGTGAGACAGTTACAAGCCTCTCGGATAAATCCAGACAGCCAGTGTCGCACGACTTGTTCCAAAAGAAAAAAGGAATAAGAAAGCCCGCTAAGTAAAAAAGGAAAAAGCTAGAAAGCAAATACTTAGGCAAAAATCAGGGCATCCCGCTGGACTTCAAAAGAAAAAATCGAAAAGAACTCAAAAGGAGTCGGTCCAGGCAAAAATTAGGGAATCAAAAAAAGAATGAAAAAGAAAGGGTGTAAAAAAGGAAAATCCTCAAACAAGGACGAAGTCGTGTAGATACAGATACCGAAAACGAAAAAGGAATAACTGTCACTCTAAAACACCTTGTGAATTCTTTAACCAGTTGTTCCCAATGTTCAACATACCTCTCGAAGAGGCGAGCGCTCGAGCTAAGTTAACTAGACTTTAGGATCGGAGAACATCACGTAGAAGGGGTGGGTACAAATCATAATTTGAGCCAAATATCCTTTGTTTCACGAACCGTGAACCCGACCACGATACAACCCTTAAAAGACCTAATTGAGGCAGGGTTTATTCTGAAAGCGCATTACGATAAGGTTGAGTAACCTGACTCCTGCATGATTTGCTAATCATATCCTTATTGTATTTTTCAATGATCACATCAGCATTACGTTTGAACTCTTTGGTTCATTCGTCACTCACTAGCATGACACGTAAATGAGTGACAGTACAACATTTTTTCAAAATCTGCATGAGCACTGTATTAAAATTACCATTCGTGAATAGACAATTTTAATTGCAGGTTGGTAGCTGATATGAAGGAACTCCAACAGGGAATAGTCAATCAGGACTGAATCGTCAGAGGTCTAGATCAGAATGGTATGCTGCGAAGCCCAGTGAATCTGGGGCAATGACTTCCTACGAATTTGGAATCGGTTTGTCTGAGGGCAGGTCCCGGAGCATCAGTTGATTATGGGGCAGTTTATGCAAGAAGCGGTTGGTCGGAAGTGAATCTTCTCGAGACCCAATCAGGGGCAGTTATCCAGAATTCTTGCGATTTGAGGGCAGATCCCTCCAGTGTTCAATCAGAGCATGTTGAGTCGCTCATCGCTCGTTCAGGGGCAAACTACTTCAGAGATATTGAAGCCGACCATGCCGAGGGTTGATTAGTGGAGGATGAATCCTTCCGTTGTACAGATGTTGGGGAGGCCATCCGAAGATTGTCTAGTGGCCAGTTGTTTTCGGTTCAGAATGAATTATCCCCAAAGATCGGATTGGGGCAAGTCGAATTGCGCTGGGGCAAGTTGTTCGAATGAGTTTGGTCACCCTAGCAAGAATTGAGTATCGGGGAATCATGTCATTACCCTTCCAAAACCTGAGTCTTCTGAAGAAGCCTTGCGGTCATTGGATTGTTGTCCTACAGCCTAACCTGTTACTTGGCTCCATGATTAGGTAGCCTGTATTCCCTGTGTCGACGTTGTTGAACCAGGATCGTTTCTCAGCAGAGATGTACGGTTTGAGGTTGTTCCCCCTGTACAGTTTGAGACTGCAGCAGATCGAGACGGCGTTTATCCTTATCAGATCAGGGTCAAGATTACCCTCAGCAGACCAGGATTGATATCCCCGAAGCAAGGCGAGTCCTCCTTCTCCAGCAGAGTTCAGTAGTCTCTCCTCCGCAGAGTCTGAATACGAAGCCATGAGCATTGATATGTCTCCCCCAGGCAGAGAGGATTCTCTTCCCCAAGCAGACGCATCCTGAAGGAGCGTCACTTCATCAGCTGAGTCAAGGGCCGAAGCTCGTATCCCCCAGCACCGGGTCACAAGTGCAGATTTCATAGAAATGTTCGGGTACCGAAGCTCGTGTTTTCCCCAGTAAAGTCGCCGAAGCAGGTGTTTCCCCCAGCACCGGGTCACAAGTGCAGGTTTCGTAGGGAATTATTCATACACCGAAATATGCAGCAACTGATGGTGCCAGACTGAAGTCTCCTGCGGAATTGAGATTCCCCATCAGAGCCGTATGCTCTCCTGAAGTTGGATGATTCCCTCTCCCCCAGTAGAGTGTTGGAACAGCTGATGTTGTATTCCCCTGCAGAGTTGTACTCTCCCCCGAAGTCAGATGATTCTTTCTTCCCCAGCGAAATCGAAATTCCTCATCAGAGTCGTACTCTCCAGTGAAGTAGAATGATTTCTCTCCCCGGCTGAGTCCGCAAAAGAGCCGAATCCTTGGAAGCAGTTGGGACCATGAGTGGATTTTCCCTAGCAGAGTATCGAACAGCCGATGCGGTATTTCCCCAGAATCGTACTCTCTCCAGCGAAGCAGAATGATTTCTCCTTCCCCAGCCGAGTTTGCAGATGTCCAAGAGAGCCGAATCCTTGAAGTTGATCAGATCATGATTGGTTTTTCTCCAGTGGAGTGTTGAGCAGCTGAAGTTGTTTCCCCACAGAGTGGTTATCCCCAGAAAAGTAGCCATGGCGGCCACACAGTTTATTCTCGCGATTGATATCAGCAGGTCCAGGTTCTCGTAGAGCTTCGTCCCCCTGAAGCAGTCAACTGAAGTTGTTTTCCCTGCAGCAGTCAACGGAAGATCAATTCCCCAGACAGAGTCCGATTGATATTGGCATGTCCACGTTCTCCTCAGCAGGATGATTCCTCCATCTGAGTAGTCCTTTCTCCTTGATAGGAGGATTTCCCCCTCGGCATTTATTTTGCCGACGGGATTGCATCATTGTGCATGATTGCATAGCATTGTGCATGATTGCATGGCATTTAGCATAAACGCATAGCATTCCCACCGTGTGGGGCATGGCGCCGAAGCATAGGCATCATACGCATGATCTAGGTTATTATCATTCTTGTTTACAGGTGTACCACCGAAGGATCAGTTGCTCAGGATGATTCCTGACATTCTCCCCAACAAGGTCGTTTTCTTAGGATGATTCTTAAGACCCCAGTGTAATCCCCACAGTCGCTCGCTCAAGATGATTTTTGAGATACCCAGCGAAGTCTTCGGTTCAAGACGACTCTTGAATTTCTCAGCAGGGCCGTTTGCTTAAGATGATTCTTAGGACCTCAGCGCAGTTTCCCGAGTTGTTTGCTTAGGATGATTCTTGAGCTCCCCAGTAGCGTCCCCAGCAAGAGTTGCCCAGGATAACTCCGGGAATCCCCAACAGAGTAGAGGTCTTTTCCCCAGCAGGTGGCTGGCACTTCCCCAACAGCAGGCAGGTAGATTGATATCCCCAGCCGAGCACAGCCATGAGTGGTAGATGAAATGCTTCCCCAAGCAGATCCTGAAGGATTGTCCAGCAAGCAGAAGTTTGTTTATCCCCGTGAGTTTGAGGGACTTAATGACGTGAGTGTCTGGTAGCCTGAAGCTATGTTCCCCAGAAGGGTCGTTTCCCAGAGAGCCGCTCAGGGCATTTATCGCTTTCCCCATGCAGAGTATAGCAGAGGATAGTGTGTTGATCAGCCTGATGTGCTGCGTTCTCCGGAGGAGTCCGTCATCCCCAAGTTGAAGTCCAGATGAGATTGGCAGAAAATGCAGTTCCCTTGAAGGGTAGCTCTTCCTCAGCATAATGGTTACTCTCCCCGAGTGGATGGTTCCTCTTCCCGGCATTTATTTTGCTGGGGCATTTCCTTGCATGATTGCATAACATTTACTCAAAAGCGTAGCATTCCGTTTCGCGCGGAGCATTACGCCCATTTTTCCAGCATTTGCATATGAAGCATGAACCAGGTGGTTACCGTGCTCTCGAGCAGAAGTACTTGCTCCACAGTAAAGTTGGTAGGAATCGTCTGAGTGAGCTCTTTCGTTATTCTCCAGCAGTTGTTGAAGTCGTTTGGGTGAACTCTCTCGTCTTTCTGCAGCAAAGTCTACAAGGTTGTTTGGGTGAACCCTCTTCCTTTTCCCCAGTGAGTCGTCAGGATTGTTTGGGTGAACCCTCATTCCTCTCTCCTCAACAGAGTTGTTAACCTGATGATTATGTCGGTGACTCGGCATGTTTGCTTTTATTTAGCAACGACCTGACAGGATGTCAAGAGAATAGCAGCGTGATATGTTTGCTCCAACAGTGATGTCTAATCTGAAGATTGACTTCGTAAACGCCTGAAGGCGATATCAGAATGTTCCTGTGGATTCAGATTTCCTTGTTGATGATCAACGTGTGTCTGAAGATAGAGTTCAAAAATTTGTAGATACAACTTTTGTATGCAGAGTGATCCGTGTTGGCCTGAAGAACAAGTCAGTTATCCTGAGGTGATGATTGATTGCGATCAGATGAATAGTGGTTCTTCTGACTGAAGTCGAAGATGTTTCTCCAGCTGAAGCGGAGTTTGCCTGAAGGCAAAGTGTTTGAATCCCCGAAGAGTCATGAATGGCTCAGGATACCATTTCTCTGACTGAAGTCACAGATTTCCCAAGCTGAAGCGAAGGTGCCTGAAGGCAAGGTTACCCCCAAGGTCATGAATGACCTAGGATTCATTTTTTCGGACTGAAGGCCGAAGTATATCCCTGACTGAAGTCACGGATACTCTATAGCAGAGGCGGAGTTGCCTGAAGGCATATCCATGTATCCTTGAAGGCCAAGGACCATTCTTCAGACTGAAGTCGAAGATACCTCCTGCAGAGTTGCCGACGGGCAAAGTTTACATCCTTGAAGGTCAGGGATGCTTATCTTCAGAATTACTTGAAGATCTTTTCTAGCTGAAGCTGGAATCGCCGACGGGCAAGGTTTATATCCTTGAAGGCCAAGGATGCTTATCTTTAGAAGTACTTGAAGATCTTTTCTAGCTGAAGCTGGAAGTGGCCAGGGGCCAGGGTTTCATTCATTTTCAGAAGTACTTAAGGATCTTTTCTAGCTGAAGCTGGAAGTGGCCAGGGGCCAGGGTTTCATATATCTTTAATGTTGAAGTTCTACGGTTTCTCAGTATGCATTAGTATTTGGATGTTCGTTATGGTTCTGAGGGTGAACCCCAGATCAGAGTGTGCTTGGTTGAGTCTCTCATCCCCAGCAGAGTAGCTCCAAATACGCAAGTGTACCTTTTTGTTCCATTTACCAGGGGTGAACCCCAGGTCAGAGTTGTTCAGTGTTGCATTTTCTCCAGCGGCGATGCGGGGAATTTTGATTATCCGACGGCGAGGTCAGATTATGTTTGTTTTCCGGCGGCGAGGTTGGATGTTTGTCTGAAGGCAATGTCAGAAGAAGTTAATGTGGATAACTAACGGCGATATCAGATCAGTTAGCTCTCCAGCTAGTTGTCGTGCAGCTAGTATTGCAGTGTTCGAAGATTTGTTCCCCGCAAAGTATCGTGTGCTTGTGCAGTTGGCAAATTTTCGGGTTTACCGGTATTCAACCGTTTCGCACCTTGATTGGTTGAGAGCCGTTCGCTTCTCACCCAGTCAGGTTCAAGCCGTTTGAATAGGGGCAGCTGTTGCATCCCAAAATTTGACCAACATTTATTTACACATCAAGTGTTTGAAAGTTGATACCTTCATCAGAAAGTTCAAGAGATCCTCAGAGAAATTGGTTGAAACCAAGGTTGTGTGCTTCATAGCTTGAGAGTTGTGGGTGCTCCTCAGATGATTCTGAGGCTTTGATAATGAACTTGAAGCTTTTAGAAAGGTTATGAGATGTCTTGAGAGCCATCATGAAGCCCAAAGAAGTCATTGTGCAAGAATTCAGAAGATTCAACCATGAATGGTAGAATTAGGGTTTTGACTGGGTCAACCCTGGGATAACTGAAGATTTGGAGAAGGTTGAGACCTAATCCAAGGGCCATGAGATCATGGAATGATGTATGGAGATGTTATAAAGATTATTCATAGACCAACTCATCATGATTGAGGAGTTTGAGAAGTTTTGAGTTAGGGTTTCCAGGGATTGTCAGTGAAAAACCCTAATTTGACCCCTATCTTCCAGGCAGTTTTAGCTCAAGATGTGATTGATATCTCATATTCCCCACAACATGAATGTTGTAGAGCTTGTTCTTATCTTTAATTTGAGTGGTAGAAGTCCTTGATAGGAGTTGCAGAGCTCAAGTTATGGTTTTGACAAATTACAGGTCAGCTGAGGTGTGTGAATCTGGGTCCTTGAAAGTCACCCAACTTGCAGACAACGTTTGCCCTAGCAGGATGATTCCTATGATCTCTTGGTCAACATGAATGTTAAATAGAATCTTCTTAGCTTTCTATAGAGTACTAGAAGTCCTTGATAGGTGTCGCTACTGCGAAAATCGGCGCCGGCTGAACAGAAGAGTCGCCACCGTGCGTTATTTATCCCACGGGAGGGAAAGGGAACGCTCAGAGTAAACCTCGCACAACATGGGAAAGGTATGGTCGTCGCAACAAAACCTGGATTCGGGAGTCGGTTACGCAAGGGGAAGGTATTAGCACCCCTCACGTCCGTCGTACTCGACGGATCCACGCTTGTCTTCGGGTATGGATTGTTATTCTATCTACGCTAAAGGTCTGGGGTTAAAAGAAAATAAAATGAAAAATAAAAATAACTCGGCAAAGTATCGCACTTTATGCCTACGTATTCCCGCCTGGAACGAGAAATCAGAGTCAACGTAGTTCGCCTACCTACGGGAAAGGAGGGGAAGGTTGCTCGCTAGGATATCGCATCCTATGCCTACGTACTTCCACACTGCATGGAAGATCAGAGCAAACGTAGTTCGGGCCACGTACGACACAAGTCTGTCTTAATTGTTTTTATTCCTTCTGAAAAAGGTTTTTCTGATTAGCGGTCCAAGCGGACAAAAATGACGTTTTGATGAGTTCACATTCTTTTACGAAAGAAGTGTCTTTTATTGTGTTTGAAATCTTTATGTGTTTTTCTGTTTGTTTTGAGAAAGAAAGAGACAGAACTCTAACCTACGGTTGCGAGGGGAATCAAACTAACCTAAAGTTATCATGCATGGGTTAAGACCTAGTGTCTATCATGTTCCTCTCTTGCACAGAGAGAAACAGAGATCCTACGGGATAGGCAGAAACAGAAACAATAACAGATATAATAAAGCGGTAAAATGCATGGATGCAACAGTACAAGCGAGGCAAGGGAGTCCCACCCAACCTCGAACCTAGAAAACAATAGGCGAAAGTGAACAGACTTCACTTTCAACCCAACAGGGTAAACAGCAAACAATACAACCAGGAAATCCAAACAATACATCAGCAATGAAATACAACAGCAAAAGAAACAACATCAGCAGCTCTGAATCAACATCTGGCTTCAAGTAATCTCCAACAAGTTACAGGCTTCAACAAGCATCAATCTCCATCTTCATGGCCTTCAGGCAAGGGCTTTGATCATCAGTCTTCTATCTGCAATGGCTTTTCTTCAAGTTCAAACCTCCAGGATGAGGGATCAGTCACAAGAGTGAAGTGAGTGAATGTTAGACAGTTAATTACCTACCAAGGGTGGTTCATCAACTGTTAACATTAAACAGAAAGTTTCCTCTCAAAAGTTCTATCTTTCAAATATATTCACTGATCCTTCCAAAGGAAGGAGGTGGATATTTGAAAGAGACTTTGAATCATAGAGAAAGGATGGATGCAGACAAGGCAATCCATGTTTGAGAAACAAGCTTTCTAATCTAGAGCTCTGCCTAGCTCCTAAACCCTAGTCTCCTCAGCAGCTGCTAGCAAGAACCTCCTCTCCAACTCTGGCAGTTGATCTTCAATCTTTGGATCTCCAATGGTCTTCATCTCCTCAAGTCTTCAGCCTCCACAGGTTCCCAAACAATCCCAATACCCAAGCAAGCAAGCAATAATCCCCAGAGGGCACACCACACCAGACAATCAGATATACACAGAGTATTAATAGCAGTAGGGGAATCCTGACTTTTTCTAAGGGATCTAATAGCTACCCATAGCCCCTATAGTCCCATAACTAACTAGTCAAACTCTAAGTCCTAAGGGAAATGAATTGATTCTCCTAAGTCATCACCTAAAAACCCTAATTTGTTCATGTTGTTCAAGCCTACATTAATCACCTAAAATTAGTTTCTAAAAATGGGAACTAAATTGTTTCTACAAGTTCAATATCTAATCTAAACAACCTAAAAAGAATGAACAAAAAATATGAAAGCATTTAATAGAACAAAAATTAACAAAATCATGCATGAAATGAAACTACTTAAAATGTCATTTATTTGGAAAATATGAAAAAAATACCAAATAAAAATGAAATGCAATTTTTACTTTTTTATAATTTTCTAGACATTCTAATGAAAATGATGTAAAAAGAATGAATTAAAAATGATTTTTTATCTATTTATTATGAATTTTTAAAGTTGGTAAAAATTAAAGTGAATTAAAAACAATTAAATCAATTAAAATGATAGGGGGGGGGGGTACTAATAGAAAACACGCTCAGTTGTAACCAGGATGGGCCAGCAAACAGGGGGTGCGCGTAGCAAGCTTGAATTAGGCCCAGAACCATTCAGAATTAATGAAAATAAAAAAACACGCAGGGGGTGCATTCAGCATTGGATTCACGTTCAAACTGATTGGGCTTGGAATTAGGGGGTGGGGATATCACTCAACACTCAGGCCCGCCCGTTTCAATTAATGAAACGGTGCGTTTAGGGCACCACTCTTCCCTCCAAATTCTGAATTAAACTAGAGCCACACGATGGGCTTCTGAGTCAAAGGTCTAACACACAATGGACGTTCAAGATTTCGTCTTCTTCATTAGTTCATGAGAATTAGGGTTTACACTCCATGAAACTCCATGCACGCACCAACTTCCCTCAATCGGTTCTCACTCCACAATGCATGAAACACCACGATATAAACATGAAAAATACTCTAAATCTCTCCCTCTATACGTCTATGGTCTTTGTTTGCTTTGAAACTCATCCAATCAATAAACCCGATCGAGACAAATTCTGACTCCATAAAAATACACTGAGATGCATCACAACAATTCTCAACCAAACCTATACTAATCTACTCTATGCATAATGGTGATCATCCTGCGCTAACAACCTAAGATTATAATGCACTATGCTGCAAGTTCTAAGTCCTAACAGTTCTAACAACCTGCTAATAATCATCACCAAACATCACCAAACTCATCCTAATTGTTCTACTAACATCCTACATCATATCTAAACTAACAAAACCATGCTAAACTAACTAAATCAAGCTGTGGCAGAGAAAATGCACCTGGTGTGAAATCTTGTGGATGATGATGAAATTCGTGGATCTGAGGCTTTTGAGGCTTGGATCTTGATCTACAATTGCACTACTTGATTCTGTATGCAACACCTTGAGGAGTCTTGCCTTGGATCTTGAGTTCCAATGGAAATTGCAATTTTGATGTTGATGATTATAGTGCTCGAAAATGGATTGATCACACCTTGTTCTTGGTTGAATTCTGATCTATGATGATGAATCAGTATGATGAAATTGATTTTGATGGTGATTGGTGAGGAATTTGAGAAATTGAGGTGAAAATGCAATGAGAAAGAATGGAGAGAATTTGTGAGATTTTTGTGAAAAATGAGTCCAACCCTTGCTCAATTCTGATCTCATGAATATATAGGGCTCACATGAACTTTCTAGAACCATCTTGCCACATTCCCTTGCATTCCACATTGGTTGATTTTTGAAATGTTTCTTCAAATGCAAGTAACCATGAATAACTTTGATTTTTTCCACTAAACTCAAAAAAGTGTTTGAACCATTGTTCTTAGAAGGTCTTTTCCATTCAAAATCATATATTGGAAGTCTCCATTTGGACTTATAAATCTCTCAAACCATTTTTCATTTTGACTTTATTCAAATTATAAGCCATTTTAGTTCAAATTTGGACCAATCATGCAACTTCATGTTATGAGCTTTTCCAACAATTTGTGACCTTCTTTCTAGACTTAAAATCACATTTGGAGCAAGTTTGATGTTGTAAGTTTTTCCATTTGAGGCCTCCTTGTATGAGTTTTGGACATAGGTTAAAATGACCTGTAATTCACAAATGCCCAAAATACCCTTTGCTTGCCAAGACCATAAGTTGAGTTCCACACATCATATGAAGGCATACTATACCATTATAGAAAGCTAAGACAATGAGGAACAATTCTTATGTTGACCAAGAATTCATTTGAAATCTCCTTGAGGGGTAAAACTAGCTTGGAAGTCAAGTCACTTTCACAGACAAAATTTCAGATACCTCAGATGACCTGTAACTTGCAAGGACCATAACTTGAGTTCTATAAATCTCCTTGATGTCTTCCACCACTCAAATTAAAGGTCTTGAGATCCTCTACAAGTTTCATGTTGGCCAAGAAGCCATTTGAATCTAGCATTTTGACTTATCTTGCTTGGAAATTTGACCTAAACTAGGGGATTTTACACAGAAACCCTAATTTAGAAACTCCTCTTCTCCTTGATTTCTCTTGAATTCTTCTTGGCATATCTCCATATCCTTCTTTATATGTCCAATGATGAACCCCACATCTCTCCACTAGACTTGAATGCCCCTTAAATCAGTCAATTGACCTAGGATTGACCTAGGGTTGACCCAGATGAAACCCTGGTTGACTGTCTTCAGCTATAGCTCTTGTGCTCTCCTCAATGACTTGTCTCCTTCTTTAAATGACTTTCTAAGTCTCTCATAAGGTCTAGATACTCTCCATGCCTTCAACTCACAGCTCACAACCCTCTTGTTGACCCTCAGATGCCCTCAGCTAGGAGATGGACTCAAGGCTTGATCTGCTGAACTCTTTGCTTTCAAATTCTTTCCTGATGACTTGAATGAGATTGAATTGGGATAATAACCTCTTGATAGGCTTCTAGAGATGAGAATAATGATTGGTCCCCTGTTGAATGACTTTGCTATGCTTATGCTATGCAGATGGTTAGTCTATGTACATGACTCTATATGCAAATGCTAATGACATTGAAACATAAACCAAGTGAATAAGGTTGGGCAAATTTTGGGGTGCAACAGCTGCCCCTATTCAAGCGACTTGGACCCGATTGGGTGAAGAGCCCGGAGCCTTCAGACATTCGCGGTGCGAGACGGTTGAATACTAGTGAAACCAGAAATTTGCCAACCGCAAAACTAAATTGCGCTCCTGCTTGGGGAACGACATTCATCAGCTGAATCTGACTGTTACAGTAACCCACTGATCTCGTGCGACTGTGCTGGGGATTGTCTTCATCGCTCTGAAGAGGATTCTGTCATAACAGATTGCTTGCTTGTCCACGTTAGGACTCTGTCTGTCATCAATACGAAGAAATCTTAACTAAAACCGGTCCACGTTAGGACTCCACTTGCTGTTAACCCAGAAAAATCTCGGCAACTCCGCTGGGGATAATTCGTCTGCATTTCCATAAACTGAATCGTCCATGTTAGGAATCATTTCTTCTGTATCTGTCCACGTCAGGACTAACCCTTTCATCTTTCCACGTCAGGAAGCAATCTTCTTTCCACATAAGGAGAACTATATCAATCTGTCCACGTAAGGACTCCAATACCACTTGACATGTCCGCGTCAGGACTCCGATCTTTCCACGTAAGGAATCCCACTTTGGTTCTGAACCTGTCCACGTCAGGACTCAACTTTCCACGTAAGGAGTACATCATTCTTCCACGATTTGTCCGCGTCAAGACTACATTTTTCCACATAAGGAATGCCATCTTAATCTGTCCACGTAAGGACTCCCCTCTTTCCACGTCAGGAATGCTGTCATTTCCATGTAAGGAAACTATCTTTTTCCACGTAAGGAATCCTCTTCTGATATGTCCGCGTATGGACTCAATCTTTTCCGCGTAAGGAATCTCCATCTTTCCACGTCAGGAACACAATCTTAATCTGTCCACGTAAGGACTCTCCTCTTTCCACGTTAGGAATCACTTCTTTTGATATGTCCGCGTAAGGACTACATCGTCCACGTTAGGACCCATTTCTCCACGTTAGGAATAATAATTTCTTTGATTTGTCCACGTCAGGACTCAGGCGTCTTCGACCCGCTGAGGAAATAAGACTTGTCCACGTAAGGACTCACACACTGGTCTGATCTGTCCGCGTCAGGACACCAACACAAAGAGTAATCACTTTTGTCAACGTCATGACCTCCCATTCCACTAATTTCGAGAACCCGAATCTGCCCACGATAGGACTACCACACCTCACCAATCCAGGGAAATAAACCTGTCCACGTTAGGACGCCCACTTCTGAAGAAATCCCGTCAATATAGGAATAAATTGTCCACGTCAGGACTTAGTTCTCCAATGATCCTCACCCACAAACTTCTTAGCACTGACGTGACAGCGACTTTGAGACGGACTCTACTGGGGATGTCTGGAAACCAACTATCGGATGCCTGCTCTGATAACCGGCGGTGGCTTCTGAAATTCTGATTCATGGAACCCCTGATGACAACTAAATTCTGCCTGGGAATAAAGAGAAACTTATCCTGATAACTCTGTGGGGAATACTGCCGAAACTGCCATTATCATTGAATATCTCATGCCGAGATCTTGAAAGTTTGGTAGTTCATTTGAGCAAGAGTTCTCTCCACCTGAACTGCTAGAGTACCGAAACTGCTTCAGCAAAATAAATGCTGGAAGGATAATGCCGACTCCGCCGGGGATAGCCAGATGCTACAGAATTATTCCAGCAAAATAAATGCTGGAAGGGTGAAGTCGACCCTGCTGGGAAATTGGGAACTCAAACCACACACCCTATTGAGGTAACCCCCTGCTGGGGAATAGCAGATGTGCATAGTATGATCGGACTTTCTGCTGGAGCGTGAACTGATATTACACCGCATCCTTGACAAAATAAATGATAGGACCCACCATCAACTCTGCTTTGGAGAGTCTTGATCTTCGAGTTCCACTGGAAGGAATGAAAACACTTGCAAAGAGAATTCCGCTGGGGATGGGATGACTCTCTCGGGGAAAATCCACTGACTCCGCTGGGGGAGAGTGCATGACCCTGCGGGGAAAGATGAACCTATCTGAATACAGCCTTATGATCTTGGACTCGCCAAACTCTGTTGAGGACGAATAATTTTTCTGCTCCCTTTGGGTAAGCTACGGCTAGCTGGGGAATTCTATCCTTCTTCAGGAAGAACATGCATGACCTGCGTGGGGATCAAGTCTTTCGTTATCGCGATCTTCCGATCATATTCCTCATATGGTTATGAAACCTGCAACAACACAAACAAGGCAAGACAAGCCTATGCAACCAAATCAATTCAGGTTAGTGACGTTACACTCAGTTAATTCAAAGCTTTAACAATTGTTGGCAAGGGCCAGTGATGCTATACTCATGCTAGCTTCATCAAACTTAGGCGTTTTATCATGCACAAAACAGTAAAGAATAGTGTCAAGTACTGAATAACATATTTTCATTGATTGGGCCCCTGAATGGGCGGAGTTTTTTTTTTTTTTTTTTTTTTTTGTACACGGGATGTAACTCCTGAAAAGAGGAAGCTACGCAAAGCAAATACATAAGTATGCACAAGAAGCATGAATATTTTGACAAATTAAATTTTGTACACATGTCGGCAACGGGATGCAAATGAATACCACGAACTGATCCTCCCATGACTCGTCCGACTCTAAGGCTTTCCCGGTATCCTCACTTCTGAAGAGATTGTATCTGATAACTGGCTCCTCAAATATATTCTCCCGCATTGATGCTCATTGTAATATCAAATTCGGACCGCAGTCATTTGCTTTTCAAATCCCTAACTTTTGCGTGAACCGCCCTTTACGGGTTTTCAGTTCACCGGGATACCCTTTTTTGCCGAAGCCGCCCAGTGTAGGTTTTCAACTTCGCGGGTGTACATTTTTTCCATTTTATCCCTAACTTTTGCCCGAACCTTTCATTCTGTTTTTGGTTCGCCAGGATGCCCCATTTTTGCCTGGACTCTCTTTTTCTGTCCAGCGGGTCTATTTTAAGCAAAGTATTTTTTAACTGCGTCCGAATTCACAGGTGACGCAAAGTCTTCTCCGTCCATGGTGGACAACAACAACGCTCCTCCCGAAAAGACCTTTCTGACAACGTATGGCCCTTCGTAGTTGGGGGTCCATTTGCCCCTGTGATCTGTTTGCGGTGGGAGAATCCTTTTCAGCACAAGGTCGCCCGTCTGAAAGCTTCGCGGCTGTATCTTCTTGTCGTACGCTTTCTTCATTCGGCTCTGGTACAAACGACCGTACGCTAGAGAAGCCAGCCTCTTCTCATCCATCAAGCTCAGTTGGTTCAATCTATTCGTTACCCATTCTGCCTCGTCCAGCTGAACGTCTCGCAATACCCTCAGAGAAGGGATCTCAACCTCTAATGGTAATACCGCTTCCATTCCGTATACCAACGAGAACGGAGTTGCCCCGGTTGATGTGCGTACCGTCGTACGATAACCGTGCAAAGCAAAAGGTAGCATTTCATGCCAATCCTTATAGGTCACCACCATTTTCTGAACAATTTTCTTGATATTCTTATTGGCCGCCTCAACAGCGCCATTCATCTTGGGTCGGTACGGGGAGGAGTTGTGATGTTCGATCTTGAAATTCTGACAGAGCTCCTTCATCATTTTGTTGTTCAGATTTGAACCATTATCCGTGATTATCCGCTCGGGAATCCCATATCGGCAAATGATATCTCTCTTGATGAATCTGGCCACCACTTGCTTCGTTACATTCGCGTAAGACGCCGCTTCCACCCACTTGGTGAAATAATCGATTGCTACTAGGATGAACCGATGCCCGTTAGAAGCCGTCGGCTCGATCTTTCCAATCATATCGATTCCCCACATCGAGAATGGCCATGGAGATGACATCACATTTAAAGGACTCGGAGGCACGTGTATTTTGTCAGCATAGATTTGGCACTTGTGGCACTTCCTTGCGAACTTGAAACAATCAGTTTCCATCGTCAGCCAAAAATAACCTGCCCTCAGCAGCTTTCTCGTCATAGCATGCCCACCAGCATGCGTACCAAAGGTACCTTCGTGAATTTCCTCCATGAGAAGTTTCGCCTCTTTCTCGTCTACACAACGCAACAACACCAAATCGTGGTTTCTTCTGTACAAGACGCCATCCGGGTTCAAATAGAAATTACCCGCTAATCTCCTGAGAGTCTTCTGATCTTGACTGGATGCCCCAGCCGGATACTCTTTATTCTTCAGGAAATTAAGGATATCGAAATACCACGGTTTATCGTCGGATGCTTCATCGATAGCAAATACATAAGCTGGCCTATCCAACCGAGAGATAGTGATTTGGGGAGCTTCGTTCCAGAAATTGACTTTGTACATGGAAGACAAAGTGGCAAGGGCGTCAGCCATTTGATTTTCTGCCCGCGGTACGTGATGCAATTCAACTTTGTCAAAGAAAGGCAACAATCTCCTTGCATAATTCATGTAATGTATCAAATTAGGCTGCCGTGTCTCCCATTCCCCTTTTATCTGATTCACTACCAGAGCTGAGTCTCCGTATACGTCTAGATGTTTGATTCGCAAATCAATGGCTTCTTCAAGCCCCATTATACAAGCTTCGTATTCGGCCTCATTGTTGGTAACGGCAAAGGTCAATCGGGCAGTAAACGGGATGTGCGACCCGTGTGGCGTAGTGATGATTTCCCCTATCCCGCTACCGTAAGCATTCACAGCTCCGTCAAATATCATCTTCCATTTGGACCCCAACTCTGGTCCCTCGTCTGGCAACGGCTCTTCACAATATTTCATCTTTAGGTACATGATATCCTCGTCAGGAAAATCAAACCTCATCGATTGGTACTCTTCAATAGGCTGCTCCGCCAGATACTCAGACAGCACACTCCCCTTTATAGCCTTTTGCGAGACGTATTGAATGTCATATTCAGTCAAGACCATCTGCCAACGGGCAATTCTACCTGACAACGCCTGCTTTTCGAATACATATTTGATAGGATCCATCTTCGAGATGAGCATGGTTGTATGATTCAGCATGTACTGCCTCAAACGTTTGGCGGCCCAGGCTAGCGCGCAACAGGTTTTCTCCAGCATTGAATATCGAGATTCACAATCTGTAAATTTCTTACTCAAGTAATAGATCGCATGCTCTTTTCTCCCCGTCTCGTCGTGTTGACCGAGAACACAACCCATGCTTCCCTCAAGAACCGTCAAATACATGATCAAAGGTCTCCCTGCCACTGGGGGTATCAAAATAGGAGGTTCCTGCAAATACTTCTTTATTTTATCGAACGCCTTTTGACAATTTTCGTTCCACGTTACAGCTTGATCTTTCTTTAGCAACTTGAATAATGGTTCACACGTGGCCGTTAGGTGAGATATGAACCGAGCGATGTAGTTCAACCTCCCTAAAAACCCGCGCACCTCTTTCTCTGTTTTAGGCGTCGGCATTTCTTGAATCGCTTTTATTTTAGCAGGATCGACCTCTATTCCTCTTTCGCTTACGATAAACCCCAACAGTTTACCCGATCTCACCCCGAAGGTGCATTTATTAGGGTTCAGCCTCAGCCTGAACTTCCTAAGTCTTTTAAACAACTTCAGCAGATTCACCAGATGCTCTTCCTCCGTCTGGGATTTGGCAATCATATCGTCAACATAAACTTCGATCTCTTTATGCATCATGTCATGAAAAAGAGTCGTCATCGCACGCTGATATGTTGCCCCAGCATTTTTCAAACCAAAGGGCATCACTTTGTAGCAAAATGTTCCCCAAGGCGTTATGAAAGTAGTCTTCTCCATATCCTCTGGCGCCATCTTAATTTGATTATAGCCTGAAAAGCCATCCATGAAGGAGAATACAGAGTATTGAGCGGTATTATCAACTAACACGTCAATGTGAGGAAGTGGAAAATCGTCTTTTGGGCTTGCTTTATTCAAATCTCTATAATCCACGCACATTCGAACCTTGCCATCTTTCTTTGGCACTGGTACGATGTTGGCAACCCATGAGGGATACTTTGTCACAGCCAGGAAACCAGCGTCCCACTGTTTCTGCACCTCCTCTTTGATCTTCATTGCCATATCTGGTCGCGTTCTGCGAAGCTTTTGTTTGACCGGCGGGCAATCTTCTTTCAGTGGCAGGCGATGCACAACCATATCTGTATCGAGCCCTGGCATATCCTCATACGACCAAGCGAATACATCATTATACTCTCGGAGCATTTCAACCAGTCTTCGCTTGATATCACTCTGCAGTGCGGCTCCGATACGAATATTCTTCTCAACCCCTTCCGACCCCAAATTGATAATTTCGATGACCTCGTCGTGAGGCAGAATGGCTCTTTCCTCTTGCTTCACTAACCAAGACAGTTCTTCAGGAACGTCGCTATCTTCGACAACCTCTTCTTCAGCCTGAAACACCGGGCGCTCAAAGTCGGGACGAGTCATAGGTGGTTCAAGGATGTTATCTGAAAATGTTATCCTGCAAAAGGAATGGTTAAGTGCTTCAAAATGCGTATAAAGCGAATAACCACATTGCCATTTTATTGAAAAATACAAAACAGGAAAGACAGGGATTACGGTATTTGCACATGAAAAAACGCCATTTATTTAATGATTAACACGCAATGTTTATAACAACACAGCCCTAAGCAAATCCTGATGCCCCGGGCAAGACATCAGATTATTCAACAATTAATAAAGCAAAGCATTACTGTTTAAAAGTCACAGGAACAAGCTCCTGAATAGACCAGTTGCACAGTCCTTGTCCTGGCGTGCTTGGCTGAATCCAGGCATCCATATCACAGTCGCTGTCTCCTTCATCAGACTCTGAAGCAGCATTGACAGTTTCATGACATACACCACTGGCAGAGATGATAATTGGCTTTCTGAAATGGGGGGCCCCCACGGAAGGAGTTGATGACGACGGTTGGTACCCCAGCCCGAACCGGTCCATTTTCACAGGAATGTCCAGCACTTTGCCCCAGCCCTTGGTTTCTCCTGCTTCTACTAGAGCTTGAGCTTCTTTATACGATGAGACGGCTATCTCTGGCACTTTGCTCGGCCCGGGACCCTTGTCCTTGATGCGCAAACCTTCGAATGCCTGGCATGGCGTCTCGTGGATCTCCCCGTCGACTTCCACATATTTAAATGAAGATAGATGGCTGACCAGGATGTCTTCTTCTCCGCACACGGTGACTACGCTGTCTCCGACCATATATTTTAACTTCTGATGCAGGGTAGACGTGACTTCCCCTGCTCCATGAATCCAGGGTCTTCCAAGCAAGCAGCTATACGCAGGCTGTATATCCATGATATAAAACTCCGTTGCAAACACTTCCGGCCCCACTTGCAGAGGCAAGGTAATCGATCCGAAGACTGTTCTCCGCGTGCCGTCAAATGCTCTGACTACCAAATCACTGGGTGTACACAAAATTCCTCGAACATCCAGCTTCATCATCGCCTTCTTGGGCAGCACATTCAAAGACGATCCGGTGTCAACCAATACGTGCGACATTACTGATCCTCTACACTCAACCGATACGTGTAATGCCATATTATGATCTCTCCCTTTCGGAGTCAAGTCGAAATCGGTAAAGCCCAGACTGTGGCCTGCATTCACATGTGCCAATACTCCTTCTAGCTGATTTACGGAGACGTCCTGGGGTACAAAAGAGGTGTCCAGGACTTTCAGTAAAGCATTTCGGTGAGCTTCCGAACACAGCAGCAATGATAGGATAGATATTTTGGACGGTGTCTGCTGCAGATGCTCCACAATCTTATAATCACTTTTTCGAATTAAGCGCATGAACTCTTCTACATCCTTCGATGCCGCTTCTTTTTCACTTGCATGTACCGGAACATTTTCAACTGCTTTCCCTTTTCCTTTAGCTAGTCTTTCAGCCTCCACTTCAGGAGATATAAAGATCCTGCCGCTCCTCGTCATGCCTCCTGAACCAACAACGTTATCCACAATCCCCACTGGCTGCTTGTTAACATCAATCTTTATCCCGTCACAATACACCTCTAACCCATATGACCATGGGACTGCTTTCGTGTTCTCGTACGGGATTGGCCCGGCCTTAGTTATGGTGATCGGTGGTCGCTGAGCTGGTGCTGCAATAGTGATCGTCTTCCGAGGAATCGTTACCGTGGCCACATCACTCCGATTATCCACTACTGCCCCTGCAGGCTCATCAGTTGCCGCTCGATCAAACTGCAATATGCCCTCATCAATTAAAGCCTGAATGCCTTTCTTCAAATCCTCACACCCCCCAGCTAGGGTCCAACAATCTAAGCAATACTCGTTACATCCCGGGTAAACCCCTCCTTGTAACAGTCGGCTCTTTATCTCGCTCAGCGGCGTCTTTAAATCTTCAACATTCATAATAAGATTCAGACCTTCCTCAGTCAGAATGGCATTCGCCCCATGATTAGGCATGGGTTTCTGGACTATATTCGGACCTGCCGTTCCGAAATTAATAGTCTTGTTGTCTAAAAGATCCTGCACAACGTGCTTAAAAGCATGGCAACCTTCTATATCGTGGCCCGGGGCCCCAGAATGAAACTCACAGTGCCTGCTTGCATCGTAGCCGAACGGGGGAGCTCCCGTTATCGGCGCCAGAGTTCTTTTCTCTACCAGATTCAATCCCAACAATGTCTGCAACAAATCGGCATACGTTGAGGGAGGCTTCTCAAACATTCTTCTCGGTTTACTACCCTGGAATCTTCGTTGAGCCTGCGGTGCCCCCTGCTGAGGCTGCTGCTGCTATGGCATTGGTTGCTGCTGAACCGGTTGTTGTTGCTGGAGTGGTTGTTGTTGATATGGGATAGTAACACTCGACACCTGCTGCGGCTGACGATATTGACCTCGTCCCCTGCCTCGGCCTCGGCCTCGGCCTCCAAATACCGCGCTTGCCTCGCCCTGACGGCGCCCACCATAAGCTTTCCTATTACTGCCAGATGCAGTTGATTCCTCTACTTGGAACTTTCCTTGCTTAATGTTACGTTCAATCTTTTCCCCCATCAGAATCAGGTCTGAAAAACTGGCCAGAGATGTATGAAACAGCATATCATGAAACAGCCCTGTGAATGTGCCGACAAACATATCATTCATTTCCTTATCTTCTACAGGAGGACGGACCCTGGCAGCCATATCGCGCCACCTTTGCGCGTACTCTTTAAAACTCTCCCCCTTCTTCTGCGAAAGCCCGACCAACTGGACCCGATTGGGCGCCAGGTCGCTGTTATACTTGTAATGGGCTACAAATGCCTCTGCTAATTGCTTCCATGTCTTGATGTCAGTTGGCTCCAACCCCATGTACCACTCTAGGGAAGGGCCCGATAGACTATCCTGAAAGAAATGCATTAGCATTCTTTCATCAGTGGAGTATGCAGACATCTTTCTGTAATAAGCTCGTACATGCACTTTCGGACATGTGTCTCCTTTATACTTATCGAACGCAGGAGCTTTGAATTTAATTGGCACCCTCAAGCCAGGTACCAAGCCCATTGTTGCCATGTCCAAGCCCACAGCACTTTGGTTTAAGACTCCCTTCATCTGCTCTTCCAGCATTCTAATCTTTTGGGAATCATCCATCGGCCCTTCAAAACCTCCTCCGGAGAAGGCGTCCTCCTGCTGATCCTCTTGCCACAGGCCGTTTCCAGCTCCGTACCCATCATATGCATTATTACGTCCAGCTCTGATCTGATTCATCCCCGGACCTCGGCCTCTGTTGCCGTACCCTTGAACACCTCCAGCGGGACCAAAAGCCATAAATCCAGTACCGTTTCCGTTTCCAAAGCCTCCGTGACCCTGATTGACCATACCATAACCATCTTGCCCAAAGCCTTGAGCATTAAAGCCATACTTCCCAGTGTTATCGAATCCCTGATCGTTGAATCCGAACCCAGCGTTGACAAAGCCGTTGCCTCCTAGATTATCTCCCAAATTGACATCACCCAGCCCAACATTATGGACAGCAGTCTCATTCCCCACTCCGACGTTACCATTCACAGCAGCGGTAGCGTTGTTGACATTAGCAGCAGGTATATTGACTACGGGCGGAGCCACTGGCGTGGGAGTGTCGTCTCCATGAGCAGTATCAACCCGGACAGACTGATGATCTTCATTACCATGACCAGCGTTTCGAGCCAACAGGGGCTGGACCATGGCCTGCAAATTCTCCTGCCCTTTTGCTATAGCTTCCATGGTCTGCATGAAGAGGGCGAGCTTCTCGCGCACATCTTGCATCTCGTTCTGCATTTGGTCCATGATTTTTCGACAATTGGAGCGTGTAGAATAGCGGTGCGGATGCTGATCTGGAATCCTGTTAAGTACCTGATACAGAGCAGAAAATAAGACACCATCCAAAGATTACCTGTAATGCAATATGAATATGAATGCAATGCAATGTGTCTGTGCGTTAGGGAAGTTCATTCCCCCAGTTCTAGTGCGAAGGTGCCGGTGCAGTGACAGTGCTGACAATAGGAATATCGGAGCTGAATCATAGAAAGCCTCATATATTGCAGGGAGAATCAATAAGCCCAGGGTACAATATCACTGAGAGTACAAAGAAGGCATGACCTCAACCAACAACCCTGGTGATGGTCAGCACTATGCAAATAAAGCATACAAGTTACTACATGAAATGATCAAATCCTCCCAAAAGTCTGGTACTCTTCTATCAACTTCCTGGTCTCCGGATGGCTTGGTCGATCAAGCAGTCCTTCGACAAGCTGGTTTCTCCTCTTAAGGACACGGCGTACGTCTTCAGCAGTTTCTTCCCATGTTGCTTCTCCGAAGCAATCTTCTAACTTTCGCTTCTGAGACACCGCTTCATCTCTGGATTTGATTGCCTTGTTCAGTGCATGCTGGACACTATACCGGGTCATCACTTCCTCCTCACACTTCTTGATGCTAGACTTCAACTTCTCTTCGAGGTCGGAAATTTGCTGCTTCAGCTTATCTTCCCTCTTCTTATTGTTAGTGAGTGTAGCATTCCAAGTCTTATTGCAAGAGGATATCTCTCGGTGTGCTGCGTCGAGCGCCTTCTTTTTGGCTTCCAGCATGTCATGGGAGCTTCTGAACTCTTGCCCCAGACGTTCGCGCTTTTTCTTTTCCTCGGTCAACTCAGCTCCTAACCTGTTTACCAGCTCGATCCGTTGTTGGAAAGCATATACGGCCTTGTTTTTCTCACTGCGTACTTGAGCTAGCTCTTGCTCTAACCCTTCGTTGATCTTCATTAAGGCTTCTTTTTCCTTCACAACTTGTTCATAGACTTCTCTAGAAACAGTAGTTGGCTCTGCTACCGGAACGGGAACAAGAATTGGTACATCTGGAAACGGCATCCTCAACTGACTAGCCCTCTCCTGAATCCAAACTCTGTAAGGTGCATAGGCCTGACAGTCATTCTTTCCTAACAACGGCTTCCCTCTGCGGTTAATACGCGTCCAGGCATGTTGCAACTTGGCTAATAACTCCCCTTTCACTTCACCTGTGAAGTACAGAGATTCCTGTACTTCTTCCTCCTGAGGTGGATTCTTCAGCGCATATCCGAACTGGCGAATGAATAGAGAAGGGTTGTAATTAATACACCCTTTTCTTCCTATCAGCGGCACATTAGGGTACCCAGAACAACTGAAGATGAGCTCGGATCCCAACAAATCTCGATCAAACCATACAACGTCCTCGGAAGATAGCCTCATCAGGCGCTCTGACCAACTGGCTGAGGTTGCACTATCTGCAAAGGGTCCCTTCATGGGGAGATGACTTTTGAACCACATATTCAACAGAGGAGCACAGCAGTACACAACTTTTCCCCTTCGGTTCTCATTCTTATAGTGCAATGAGTGATAGAAGTCTCCAATCAAAGTTGGCACTGGGTTGCCTGCAGCAAACAGATAGAAAGCATCCAAATCCACAAAGTTGGGCAAGTTAGGAAACAGCACAATTCCATAGATGCATAAAGCCAAAATAGCATTGAAAACCACCCAACAACCGTTCTTGGCGTACTCTCGAGCTTTGCCAACTAAGAAATCAAGAGAGAAACCTGAGACCCCAAGCCAAGAAGTCAATAACAGTTCTGCAGCGTCCATATGTAAGGCTTTGGCTAAGTCCTCCAGCTTGGGCTCAACAGCAGAGTGAATAAAGGGAACCTTGTTCTGCACGGGAAGCTCGGTAAACTCCACATACTCCTCAATGGTAGGCCCTAGAATAAAGTCAGCAAAAGTAAAGCATCTCAATGCGGGGTCATAGAACTGCATCAAGGTGTATAGCCCGTTCATCTCATCAGCAGTGGGCTTACAGACTAATCCCAGTAATCTCCCATGGCTCATTCTGAAGCTTCTCCTAACCTCCTCATCGGCAAGAGATATCAGACCAAGCAAAGAAGTAATATCAGGTGAAGGCAGCTTATACGCAACTGTTTTCCTCAAACCAGCCATAATCAATACTCAGAAATCCGGGCACTAGAACTAGGGAAATGCAAATGCACCTGCAGCACAGACACACGTTAGTGAAATGCAAATGGTAATGGATATGCAGGCAATGCAATGCAAGTAACATGCAACAGGGACCAAAGCTGTAGCTGAATAGCCTAAACCCAATCAAGAAAGGTCTCAGATAGACCATCCAGAAGTCATCAAACCCTGGTCTCAGATAGACCTAACACAAAGCTCCAATACTGGTCTCTGACAGACCTCAAACCATAACTCTCACTGGTCTCTGGTAGACCTCAAATCATATCTCCAATTGGTCTCTGACAGACCTCAAGATTCTCCTACTGGTCTCTGACAGACCTTAGAACACATCTCCAAATGGTCTCTGACAGACCTCATAACTCTCCATAAATAACCAGGATCTCTGATCAAGAAATAACCGGTATCTGAAGGTCTGGTTACCTGCATAACCCCAAATCCCCTCACAGGTGGGTGGCCCTATAACTGGCAATGGTACGGCATCCTATGCGGTCGTCGGCGTCACAGACTTTCAGGGTTGATGATACGATTCCCAGAAGGAGTGGCATCATCAAATCCTGAAGAGGCCTCACTTAGCCAACTTCCAAATGATCGGTTCCCGGAGTCGACAATTCAGCTGACCAACAACCCCTTCGACCCAAAGGGTAGAAAAAGAAGCCAACCAGAAGAACCTCGTCCGAGTGTAGATTTCATGAGACACTAATGCAAGCAAAGCCGGCACGCGCCCACTACTTTCTACACTAATTCTAGGTGCACTCAAGCCCAGGTCCGGCTTATCTCTCAATATCAGAACACCCGTCACACCCCAAATACAACAATAATAATCAATATATATAATGCTGAAAATAAAGGTCAGAAATATAAATCCATACAAAATCCTCGACGGGAAAACAAGCGTTAGGATTGACTCTCTTAAGGGACGTTGGATCCCAAATGCATAAGAACCATCGCAGTCCTTAGCAGCCAGGGGACGTTGGATCCCCAGCAGAGTCGCCAGCTGTCGCTACTGCGAAAATCGGCGCCGGCTGAACAGAAGAGTCGCCACCGTGCGTTATTTATCCCACGGGAGGGAAAGGGAACGCTCAGAGTAAACCTCGCACAACATGGGAAAGGTATGGTCGTCGCAACCAAAACCTGGATTCGGGAGTCGGTTACGCAAGGGGAAGGTATTAGCACCCCTCACGTCCGTCGTACTCGACGGGATCCACGCTTGTCTTCGGGTATGGATTGTTATTCTATCTACGCTAAAGGTCTGGGGTTAAAAGAAAATAAAATGAAAAATAAAAATAACTCGGCAAAGTATCGCACTTTATGCCTACGTATTCCCGCCTGGAACGAGAAATCAGAGTCAACGTAGTTCGCCTACCTACGGGAAAGGAGGGGAAGGTTGCTCGCTAGGATATCGCATCCTATGCCTACGTACTTCCACACTGCATGGAAGATCAGAGCAAACGTAGTTCGGGCCACGTACGACACAAGTCTGTCTTAATTGTTTTTATTCCTTCTGAAAAAGGTTTTTCTGATTAGCGGTCCAAGCGGACAAAAATGACGTTTTGATGAGTTCACATTCTTTTACGAAAGAAGTGTCTTTTATTGTGTTTGAAATCTTTATGTGTTTTTCTGTTTGTTTTGAGAAAGAAAGAGACAGAACTCTAACCTACGGTTGCGAGGGGAATCAAACTAACCTAAAGTTATCATGCATGGGTTAAGACCTAGTGTCTATCATGTTCCTCTCTTGCACAGAGAGAAACAGAGATCCTACGGGATAGGCAGAAACAGAAACAATAACAGATATAATAAAGCGGTAAAATGCATGGATGCAACAGTACAAGCGAGGCAAGGGAGTCCCACCCAACCTCGAACCTAGAAAACAATAGGCGAAAGTGAACAGACTTCACTTTCAACCCAACAGGGTAAACAGCAAACAATACAACCAGGAAATCCAAACAATACATCAGCAATGAAATACAACAGCAAAAGAAACAACATCAGCAGCTCTGAATCAACATCTGGCTTCAAGTAATCTCCAACAAGTTACAGGCTTCAACAAGCATCAATCTCCATCTTCATGGCCTTCAGGCAAGGGCTTTGATCATCAGTCTTCTATCTGCAATGGCTTTTCTTCAAGTTCAAACCTCCAGGATGAGGGATCAGTCACAAGAGTGAAGTGAGTGAATGTTAGACAGTTAATTACCTACCAAGGGTGGTTCATCAACTGTTAACATTAAACAGAAAGTTTCCTCTCAAAAGTTCTATCTTTCAAATATATTCACTGATCCTTCCAAAGGAAGGAGGTGGATATTTGAAAGAGACTTTGAATCATAGAGAAAGGATGGATGCAGACAAGGCAATCCATGTTTGAGAAACAAGCTTTCTAATCTAGAGCTCTGCCTAGCTCCTAAACCCTAGTCTCCTCAGCAGCTGCTAGCAAGAACCTCCTCTCCAACTCTGGCAGTTGATCTTCAATCTTTGGATCTCCAATGGTCTTCATCTCCTCAAGTCTTCAGCCTCCACAGGTTCCCAAACAATCCCAATACCCAAGCAAGCAAGCAATAATCCCCAGAGGGCACACCACACCAGACAATCAGATATACACAGAGTATTAATAGCAGTAGGGGAATCCTGACTTTTTCTAAGGGATCTAATAGCTACCCATAGCCCCTATAGTCCCATAACTAACTAGTCAAACTCTAAGTCCTAAGGGAAATGAATTGATTCTCCTAAGTCATCACCTAAAAACCCTAATTTGTTCATGTTGTTCAAGCCTACATTAATCACCTAAAATTAGTTTCTAAAAATGGGAACTAAATTGTTTCTACAAGTTCAATATCTAATCTAAACAACCTAAAAAGAATGAACAAAAAATATGAAAGCATTTAATAGAACAAAAATTAACAAAATCATGCATGAAATGAAACTACTTAAAATGTCATTTATTTGGAAAATATGAAAAAAATACCAAATAAAAATGAAATGCAATTTTTACTTTTTTATAATTTTCTAGACATTCTAATGAAAATGATGTAAAAAGAATGAATTAAAAATGATTTTTTATCTATTTATTATGAATTTTTAAAGTTGGTAAAAATTAAAGTGAATTAAAAACAATTAAATCAATTAAAATGATAGGGGGGGGGGGGTACTAATAGAAAACACGCTCAGTTGTAACCAGGATGGGCCAGCAAACAGGGGGTGCGCGTAGCAAGCTTGAATTAGGCCCAGAACCATTCAGAATTAATGAAAATAAAAAAACACGCAGGGGGTGCATTCAGCATTGGATTCACGTTCAAACTGATTGGGCTTGGAATTAGGGGGTGGGGATATCACTCAACACTCAGGCCCGCCCGTTTCAATTAATGAAACGGTGCGTTTAGGGCACCACTCTTCCCTCCAAATTCTGAATTAAACTAGAGCCACACGATGGGCTTCTGAGTCAAAGGTCTAACACACAATGGACGTTCAAGATTTCGTCTTCTTCATTAGTTCATGAGAATTAGGGTTTACACTCCATGAAACTCCATGCACGCACCAACTTCCCTCAATCGGTTCTCACTCCACAATGCATGAAACACCATGATATAAACATGAAAAATACTCTAAATCTCTCCCTCTATACGTCTATGGTCTTTGTTTGCTTTGAAACTCATCCAATCAATAAACCCGATCGAGACAAATTCTGACTCCATAAAAATACACTGAGATGCATCACAACAATTCTCAACCAAACCTATACTAATCTACTCTATGCATAATGGTGATCATCCTGCGCTAACAACCTAAGATTATAATGCACTATGCTGCAAGTTCTAAGTCCTAACAGTTCTAACAACCTGCTAATAATCATCACCAAACATCACCAAACTCATCCTAATTGTTCTACTAACATCCTACATCATATCTAAACTAACAAAACCATGCTAAACTAACTAAATCAAGCTGTGGCAGAGAAAATGCACCTGGTGTGAAATCTTGTGGATGATGATGAAATTCGTGGATCTGAGGCTTTTGAGGCTTGGATCTTGATCTACAATTGCACTACTTGATTCTGTATGCAACACCTTGAGGAGTCTTGCCTTGGATCTTGAGTTCCAATGGAAATTGCAATTTTGATGTTGATGATTATAGTGCTCGAAAATGGATTGATCACACCTTGTTCTTGGTTGAGTTCTGATCTATGATGATGAATCAGTATGATGAAATTGATTTTGATGGTGATTGGTGAGGAATTTGAGAAATTGAGGTGAAAATGCAATGAGAAAGAATGGAGAGAATTTGTGAGATTTTTGTGAAAAATGAGTCCAACCCTTGCTCAATTCTGATCTCATGAATATATAGGGCTCACATGAACTTTCTAGAACCATCTTGCCACATTCCCTTGCATTCCACATTGGTTGATTTTTGAAATGTTTCTTCAAATGCAAGTAACCATGAATAACTTTGATTTTTTCCACTAAACTCAAAAAAGTGTTTGAACCATTGTTCTTAGAAGGTCTTTTCCATTCAAAATCATATATTGGAAGTCTCCATTTGGACTTATAAATCTCTCAAACCATTTTTCATTTTGACTTTATTCAAATTATAAGCCATTTTAGTTCAAATTTGGACCAATCATGCAACTTCATGTTATGAGCTTTTCCAACAATTTGTGACCTTCTTTCTAGACTTAAAATCACATTTGGAGCAAGTTTGATGTTGTAAGTTTTTCCATTTGAGGCCTCCTTGTATGAGTTTTGGACATAGGTTAAAATGACCTGTAATTCACAAATGCCCAAAATACCCTTTGCTTGCCCAGACCATAAGTTGAGTTCCACATATCATATGAAGGCATACTATACCATTCTAGAAAGCTAAGACAATGAGGAACAATTCTTATGTTGACCAAGAATTCATTTGAAATCTCCTTGAGGGGTAAAACTAGCTTGGAAATCAAGTCACTTTCACAGACAAAATTTCAGATACCTCAGATGACCTGTAACTTGCAAGGACCATAACTTGAGTTCTATAAATCTCCTTGATGTCTTCCACCACTCAAATTAAAGGTCTTGAGATCCTCTACAAGTTTCATGTTGGCCAAGAAGCCATTTGAAGCTAGAATTTTGACTTATCTTGCTTGGAAATTTGACCTAAACTAGGGGATTTTACACAGAAACCCTAATTTAGAAACTCCTCTTCTCCTTGATTTCTCTTGAATTCTTCTTGGCATATCTCCATATCCTTCTTTATATGTCCAATGATGAACCCCACATCTCTCCACTAGACTTGAATGCCCCTTAAATCAGTCAATTGACCTAGGATTGACCTAGGGTTGACCCAGATGAAACCCTGGTTGACTGTCTTCAGCTATAGCTCTTGTGCTCTCCTCAATGACTTGTCTCCTTCTTTAAATGACTTTCTAAGTCTCTCATAAGGTCTAGATACTCTCCATGCCTTCAACTCACAGCTCACAACCCTCTTGTTGACCCTCAGATGCCCTCAGCTAGGAGATGGACTCAAGGCTTGATCTGCTGAACTCTTTGCTTTCAAATTCTTTCCTGATGACTTGAATGAGATTGAATTGGGATAATAACCTCTTGATAGGCTTCTAGAGATGAGAATAATGATTGGTCCCCTGTTGAATGACTTTGCTATGCTTATGCTATGCAGATGGTTAGTCTATGTACATGACTCTATATGCAAATGCTAATGACATTGAAACATAAACCAAGTGAATAAGGTTGGGCAAATTTTGGGGTGCAACAATAGGATTTGTAGAACTCAACTTATGGTTTGGACAAGGCAGGGGTATTTTGGTCATTTGGAAGTTATAGGTCATTTTAAGCAAAGGCCATATCTCCTATTTCCAAGCCTCAAATGAAAAAACTCAAAACATCAAAGTTGTTCAAAATGGGATTTTAAGCCTAGAAAAGATGGTGTGAAAGTTTGGAAAAGCTTAGAGCATGGATTTTTAAAAGTGGTGCAAATGGCTTATAAATGGCTTATAAGTTAAGAAAGTTGAAATGGAATTTTGGTTTGGGAGATGTACAAATCCAAAATAGGTCATCCAATATGTCATTTTGACTCCAAACATCATTTTAAAAACAATGGTTCAAGTATAATTTTGATTTGAGGTCTTAAAATGGATGTTACTTTGTAATTTTCATTCTTGCATCATAAGGCAACTTGAGAAACTTCACATAAAGCAAAGGCAATGCTTGTTTTTCATCATATCCCTTCTCAATATCTCTTGTAAGGAGATTTTGGCACCAAATGACAAGGCTTAAGGCATGATATGAGATGATACCACATGTCATTAAAAGAGAAATTCCATGACTTTCCATGAGATTCTAGCTCTTTCTAAAAGCTTCTAGGATCTTCCATTGATGGATATATATTAAGAGGATCACAATGTGATCAAGGGTTGGTCATTTGGGGATTCATAGTGTTGGCATACCATAGTTTGATTACATCACTCCAAATTGCATTTTCTTTTCAAACTCCATTAAAACTTCATCATTCATCACAATTCTTGTTACCACCATCTTCTACCATCATCATAGAGTAATTGGCAAGCAAGAGTGATTGAAATCAGTGGCTATTTCGTGTGATCCAAGTCTTCACTCCAAGTTGCATGAAGAGGTGGATAAGGTGATTCAAGAAGTTTTAGCAAGAACCATTGCAAACAGAAGATCATATATCCATTGAAGAGCATCTGAAGCAAGCATCAAGGCTTGGATTGAAGAGAAACCACCATAGCCATCATCACTTGCAAGGTAAGCAACTTCCTTCGAATCTCCTTAATTATTCAATTTTAGAACTTGTTGTTAAGATAAATGTGGTTAGAGACTCTTAGGGATGAATTGTGATGAGTTTGAAGGCATTATATGAAGGTTGGTTCCATGGTAGTTTCTGTTTTAGGATCAAGAACACATAACCTAGAGTACTATAATCTTAGTTCTTTAGTTTAGTATACTCCCCACAACATGTAGAACATTCTTTCATAGTTTAAGCCATAGTTATTTCCATGCAAACCAGGTGTAAGCAAGTGTGCCCAGAACTTTCCTTCATTGTGTCTCTTTATAGGTTGAGTTTTAGAAAGATCCATGGCCGTAGTCTTATAGAGGGTAATGAGAGGAGTAATTTTGCTCTTTGGATCATGGAATTTGGTTGAGAGGCGAAGGAGATAGAGGAGGTGGAAGTATCGTGCATTGAGAATGATTTTCTGAAACCCTAGCTTCATAAGGTAGAAGACGATGGCATGATCGTTAGATTAGAAAGAATGTTTGACTGGACTTTGGATCTCACGGATGTGATTCAAATGAAAACGAGAGGGAAAGTCTGCGGCCAAAACGCCGCGTTTCACTTAAGTGCCCATCCTGGGCTTAGTTGTCAGTTTGCTTTCCCCACCCCCTCGCAAGGCCCAATCCAAAAATAAACTGAAAACTCTTGCTATTCGTACCGTCTCCCTTTCTTTTTTCTTTGATTTTTTCTTTTTTTCTGGTAACGCATCTGGGCCTAGCCATCTCCTATCTGCACCTCCCCACTTCCCAGCCCAATAATAAAATAACTGGGCGCCTTTTCTTTTCTCACCCCCATCCCATTTTCCTTATAATTTCTTTGATTTTAATTTCTTTTAATTTTAGCATTTTATAAAAACCATATAAAATTGAAAAATGATTATTTTTTAATGCTTGTTTTTTTCACATATTCATAATCATGTCTAGAAAAATATCAATAAATAAAATTCCATTTTATTTTCCTTTTAATATTTTTAGCCTATTATTATTTTAAATAGTCTTTTTAATTGATTTTAGTTGTTACTCAATTTTGTAGAATTTCTTTTAGGACTTTCCCTTAGGATTTTCGAGCCATTCTTTTTGGCATAGTTAGGTATTGAATCATAGTTCATATAGGATTTAATTCATGATTTGTAGATTAAAATTTGAGTAGTTTGTTTAGGTTAGCATTAGCATAGCAAAATTAGGGTTTTAGGTTGCATAAGTAGATTTGAACAATTTTGTTTTGGGTTTTATAGGCCAAATTAGTGTATGGGGAATATATGGGTTAAGGGTAAGTATGTGTAGAGTCCCCTAGAATTTTACTAGAATATTATATAGTATTTTAGTATTTTTAATTGATTTTTGAATGTATGGATAGTATGTGTGTTGCTTAAGGGCATAGTTTGTATTGTTTTGCTTTCTTTTCTTCTCCTTTGAGTGTGTGAGCCTTGAAGATTGAGTTGAAGACCTTGTGGATCATCATTGAAGACTTTGAAGACCTTGAAGAGGAGCTTAGTTTTAGCTTTTGTTTGTTCTGTTTATAGGATCATAAGTACATAGGTAGAGCTTTAGATAGAATAATTCCATTCAATAAACAAGGAGTGTCTTGTTCACCTCCTTCCTTCTCTATGACATAAAGTCCCTTAAGGGTATTCACCTCTCTCCTTTGGAGGGATTAGTGACCTTGCCCTCTGAGGTAGAACTTTGAGAGAGCCTTTCTTTTTGATGTTAAGTCCTTAATGGCATCCTTTGGAAGTCAGTGAGCACTCTAACATCCTCACCTCATCTTGTTGACTGAGTCTTGTTTGATGGAGCATTTGAGTTGTTGAAGAAGGCAATGAAGAGTATTGAAGATTTGCAGAAGAGGATGATAGAAGATTTGATTGAAGATCTAGAAGCCATTGAAGATAGAAGCTGAAGCTTTGAAGAGGATGATTCCTTGAAGACTGTTGAAGTCTGAAGACTTTGTGAAGATCAAGTTGACACTTGGGTTAGAAGCTGAAGCTTTGAAGAGGATGAATCCTTGAAGATTGTTGAAGTCTGAAGACTTTGTGAAGATCAAGTTGACACTTGGGTTAGAAGCTGAAGCTTTGAAGAGGATGAATCCTTGAAGATTGTTGAAGTCTGAAGACTTTGTGAAGATCAAGTTGACACTTGGGTTAGAAGCTGAAGCTTTGAAGAGGATGAATCCTTGAAGACTGTTGAAGTCTAAAGACTTTGTGAAGATCAAGTTGACACTTGGGTTAGAAGCTGAAGCTTTGAAGAGGATGAATCCTTGAAGACTGCCATTCCAGCTGAAGCTTGGAGAGTGTGAAGACCAAGTTGATACCTGAATATCCCTGAAGATAGTGAAGCCTGAAGGTGGAGCTGATCAAAGAAGCTGAAGCTTAAGGGAGAAGATGGGTTGATACTCATGTTGTAGGGTTGATACCTGGTAAGCAAGTGATCTCTGAAGTCTGAAGACTGAGTTGCTGCTGGAGGAGCTGAAGCTTTCTTCTGTTTTCTTTTATGTATTGTGTGTTTTGTCTGATTTGTCTGTTGCATTAGACTAAGTCCATCTAGAGTAAGTTCAGTCTAAGAGCATGATTGCATTAGAGGTTGAGTTTCTCCCTTTGCTTGTATTGTTATTGCGTGGCTTTGCTTGCGGGTATTCGGTAGAGCCCAGCTCCCTTGCCCATGTGGTTTGTTTGCCTGATGGCACTTCATTTCTTTTATCTGTATGATTGCAGTTACTGTTTATTGCTTGATAGCATGTTGTTTATTTTCAGTATGATTACTGTTATTTCATGACTGGCTTGAGGTTGAGATGAGCTTGTGGAGGCTGAAGCCCCACACACATTTCCTCCCTCACTTGCATTGCATGCATTTTACTGTTAAGCTGATGCTTTGTCTGTTTGGTGTATCATTGACATGATCCCTTAGGACTCTCATTTCCTTTGATAAGGATTTGATGATAGACTTTTAGGTTGAAACCTATGCATGACAACTTCTAGGAATTCCCTGTTCAAACCTCAACCATAGGATGAATCCATGGCATGATAACAGTAGGACTTGATAGTCTCCCTCCTAGTTGGGCCTGTTCTCTTCTCATCTCAAAACAGTTTAAGATACAGTAATCATGAATGATTTCTTTCGTACGTTACGAGCCTTAAGCTATCTGAGAAAGGATTGTGGGAGAGTTTCTTTCCCACAGTCTGGATGTTTAGTGTGGTACCCTTTGGGTGACATGCGACACATTCACTCTCAGGTCATAGTCTCTAGTGCGATTGAAATCGCAAACACAATAAAAAACACTTCTTTCAGGAGATAATCCGTAGTTTCCCGAACTACGTTTGCTCTGATCTTCCATACAGTGTGGAAGTACGTAGGCATAGGATGCGATGTCCTAGCGAGCAACCTTCCCCCCGTAATCCTTCGTAGGCCGAACTACGTTGACTCTGATTTCTCATTCTCTGATGAGAATACGTAGGCATAAAGTGCAACGCTTTGCCGAGTCATTTTTTCTTTTCTTTTTCAGCCAGCCTTGATAGGTAGATAGATTATAACCAACCCGTCCAAGTAAACACAAGCGAGGATCCCGTCGAGTACGACGGACGTGAGGGGTGCTAATACCTTCCCCTTGCGTAACCGACTCCCGAACCCAGACAATGGTTGCGATGACCTTGTCTTACCCTCTTTCGTCAGGTTTTTCCGATCGTTTCCTTTCCCGCTCTGAGGGATAAATAACAAAAGGTGGCGACTCTTCTGTTGTGCCGGCACCTTATTTTCGCGCAAGCGACACCGTCAACAGGAGAACAAACAATGCATCTTGTGAGGCCAGAGCCAACACCCTCAGTACTTGGGACTGGGTCGACCATAATAAGACCTTACAGTCAACCAGTGTTGGAATATATTGGACCTCAGGTGTCGAATCCTCAAATGCCGTTGGGAGGAAGTTCGACTTCTAGACAGTTTGCTCCTCCCGGGTTTTCGCAGTCACCAAGAAACCCCCCATATGGGATGCCCACAACTGTAATGCAAGGGCTCTAAAATGCACCTCCTATATTCTCAGGTAATGCAATGGCTTCGCCATTACAAGGATCAGGGTCTGGCGTGAACATCGATCGAAATCCCCAAGGTTCGAGCCTAGGGTATTCGACACAAGGCCCTAACTTGACCAATACCTTTGTTGCCTGTTTAAGACAGCAAATAGATGAACGAAATTTGCAAATGGTTCAGACTCTGTCCCAAACCATGGGTGAAATCTTTCAACCATTAATCCAAAACACGACCCACATTAATCAACAATTAGCAATACAATTGACGCGATTGGCTGAATTCATGAGGGTACCCCCTGGCCTGGAATCAGGCCCCGGTAGCAAACGTTCCACGACAAGACTTGGGACACCAACCAACAGTGGAGATCTAGGGAATAATTGGTCTTCCCGTAGTCGAACCGCCTAGGGTCTAACCGTTAAGAGAGCAGGTTCATGCTCTAGGGGAAAGAGACCCAGAAGTAATTATAGTGAATCGAAACCAGGACGCAGACAATGTCGTCCAGCAGGTTCGATGCAATAATGTGGCTGTCGATAATAATCTAGCAGCCATGGTCGAAAGAATTATGGCTCGAAATGGTTTGAACACTGGGTTCACCCGGCCAAACTACACCTCTCCAATAGTGGATTATATCCTTCAGGCGGAGTTGCCTCCTAGAACGAAAGTACCCAAGTTTACTAAGTTCTCAGGAGATACGACGGAATCCACTGTCGAGCATGTGGCCCGTTATCTAATTAAGGCCGGAGAGATAGCAAATGACGAGAGTCTTAGAGTAAAATATTTTCCAAGTTCTCTCGCTAAAAATGCCTTCACTTGGTTCACAACGTTATCCCCCAACACGGTGTGTAGTTGGACCCAGTTAGAGCGTTTATTCCATGAACAATTCTACATGGGCCAAACCAAGATTAGTCTAAAAGAACTCGCTAGTGTGAAGCGTAAGTTTTCTGAGCCAATCGAAGAGTACCTTAATAGGTTTCGATTACTTAAGGCCTGGTGTTTCACACAGGTCCCTGAACACGAGTTGGTCGAGATGGCCGCTGGGGGTCTCGACTATTCCATTAAAAAGAAGTTGGACACCCAGTACCTAAGGAACATGGCTCAACTGGCCGATCGAGTTCGACAACTAGAACAAATTAAAGACGAAAAGGCTAAATTCAATAAAAACAAGAAGGTAGCTTTTGTCGAATTCAATGAAAATGTCGAAGGGGTATGCGATGATCCCTTATACTTCGACGAGAGCGAAGTGGATCTTGCTGAACTAAAACAAGGTCCACCTTATTCTTGTAAAGTACTGGCTCCCCCACAAGGGAAGAATTTTGTCGAATATGAAAAGAATGATAGGTTCCCAAAGAAAACATATACTTTTGATATCACTAAATATGATGAAATCTTTGATTTGTTAGTAAAAGATGGGCAAATGATAGTGCCACCTGGTGCTAAAATGTCGTCTGTAGAACAAAGGAAGAAAAGAGGGTTTTGTAAATACCATAATTTTTTGGGTCATAAAACGTCTCAATGTTTTCTTTTCAGGGATCTCGTTCAAAATGAAATTCAAGAGGGACGTCTGAAACTTGAGGAGAAGGCCAGCAGCCAGATGAAGGTCGACACAGACCCCTTGCAGATGGCAGATGCCCATTATACAGAACCATTGGAAGCCAACATGGTCGAAGCTACTGACGGCTATGATTTTTCGATCGACATGGTAGAGGTTACTGAGAATCTCATGGATAGGGCTATAAGGAAAAATTTATCATGGGTTTCGGACAAGAGGACTGTGTAAAGATGGCCACTGACGACCTAGACCAGGTTGATGATAAACTAAGTTCAAATGACAAGGGCAATTCAGGCTGGGCAATAGTGACTAAGGAAACTGCTGACCGCTTCATCGAGATGGATTAGGCCACTGAATATTTGGGGTTAGGCTTGAGGAAACTGAATCTGGTCGAAGGGGTCGAGATCAATATGGTAGAAATCACCCAGCATGAAACTATAGGGGATAGCGAATCAAACTACCAAGAGGAACTCACTAGAGAGGCTTACCCAAAACAGGAAGAATCAATTGTCGATTTTCTCCACCATTGCTAGGGGAAAGGGTCCAGTGTGATGTTATGCCCTCGATGCAGTGCCATCTTTGACAAAAAAGCTGCCCATAAACTAGAAGGAACACAGAGGTTTAAACAAAGTAGGGATATGCCCAGATTCGACACTCGAGGTAATCCCCAAAGGAGATCTGAGCCTCGCATTAGGCCTCCAACAGCTAAGTCCACCAGCTTCAAACCCATTGCTGAAGCTGCTAATGGTAAGTGGATAAAACCTAACGAAGATAGACAGCAAGGACAGCAGAGGTGGAAGAACCTTGAGGTAAAACGAGGATCTTCAGTTAGTTAGAGAAAGGAGTTCCAGTCTTCAAAAACTGCCCACGTATCTGAGAATTACAAGGGAAAGAATCCTATGTCTCGATCACAGTGGAGACGGGAGTAACGCAAGAGGAAAGCGCTCAGGGAAAGCTCACTAAGGAACCAGGCATAATCCAGTACTAATGCCCCTGTCGAGAATAAATAAGGACAATCAAAGACATTTGGAAAAGCACCTGTAGGACGCAGATTGTTTCCTACCCAAGTCGAAAAGCAGAGAAAACCAGTTGGAGTCGACAATGAAATGATTGATAATTTTGATTTCGACTCCGACGATTCCCTGAAATTATTGGTTAATGTAGTGTCGGTAATGCCAAGGGAGTTCGATAGGATATCCGTAGTCGAAAATCTGGATACTTACACAGATTGAGAGATGGCGGCACACACGCCTGTGTGCTACTATGTTATGAATAACGACTGTGTCGAAGAACAAAATGCATTCTTTGAACGGCCCACAGAGGCAATGAAAAACCATTTGAAACCTCTTTATATCACAACAAAGGTGGAAAAGATCCCAATTAATAAGATTCTGGTGGATTGTGGCGCGACAGTGAACCTGATGCCACATTTCTTGTTGAATAAAATTGGCAACTATGATACTGATACAAAACCATACAACATGGTTTTGTCAAACTACGAAGGCAAAGTAGGTTCGACCATGTGAGTCATACAGGTAGACGTCATAGTCGGAACCATCACTCGCCCAACCGTCTTCATGGTGGTAGAAACAATAGCCAACTATAATCTGTTACTTGGGCGGGAATGGATCCATGGCATTAGGGCAGTGCCATCTTCAATGCATCAAAGGATTGTCATATGGAAACCATATGGCATCGTGGAAAATATCGAAGCTGATCAAGGATATTTTAAGGCACCCATAAACCACGTTGACCGCAGGCAATTCGACAAGCACTTGGCCAGCATAGGTCCCTGTGTTCCTGTAGATTTCAAGTTTGTACAAAAATGATGAAGTATAATGCTCAGTCTATCTACATCCCATTAATGGTTTCCGCTGGGATAAGGAAGTACTAGGTGGGAGGCTCCCATACCTTGGCACACTTCCAGTAGACCTCACTGGATGGGGAAACGAATTCAGCAATGATGACTGAGGCCATAACGCTTCAATGAATTTCGGCCTACATGGCCGAAACTAAACTACAAGCGGCCCTGGAGGCTGCCAACAACAAAATGGCTGAGAAAGCCAATGAAGAATTTGGTCGAATGGGCCTTGGTGAAGGTTTCGACCCTGAACCACCTGAGAAGATTCAGTATGAAGATCAAAGGCTCGACGCTATTTATGACGAGGAGCCTCTGGGTTTCGAGAAAGATCCCTTGGCGAACGATGCTAAGATGCTTGCACAAGACCCATTAGAGGAAGTAGATCTGGGAGAAGGAATAGTCAAGAGGCCGACATATATCAGTGCCAACCTCGACTCCCAACTCAAGGTCGAAATTATCCAGCTGTTGCGAGAATACAAGGATTGTTTTGCTTGGGATTATGATGAGATGCCCGGTTTGAAGAGAGATTTGGTTGAACATAGATTGCCAATCAAACCTGGCAAGAAGCCAATCAAGCAAAACCCAAGACGTTTTGCTCCTGAAATCCTCTCAAAAATAAAGGAAGAGATCGAAAGACTCCTTCATTATAAGTTCATCCGCATAACTAGGTATGTTGAATGGCTAGCCAATATTGTACCAGTCATTAAGAAAAACGGGTCTTTAAGAGTATGCATAGACTTTAGGGATTTAAATTTAGCAACCCCTAAAGACGAGTATTCGATGCCAGTGGCAGAAATGCTAGTCGATTCAGCCGCTGGCCATGAGTACCTTAGAATGCTGGATGGTTACTCTGGTTACAATCAGATTTTCATCGCTGAAGATGATGTTCCCAAAAAAGCGTTTTGTTGTCTAGGGGCCTTAGGCACTTACGAATGGGTAGTGATTCCTTTTGGCCTGAAGAACGTTGGGGCAACATATCAGCGAGCGATGAATTCATTTTTTCATGATTACATTGAGTCTTTCATGCAGATATATATTGATGACACTGTGGTGAAATCTGTGTTAGGAAAAGATCATGTAGATCATCTGCGTCAATCCTTCATAAGGATGAGGAAGTTTGGCCTCAAGATGAACCCCCTGAAGCGCGCATTTTGTGTGCAAGCGGGAGATTTCTTAGGTTGAAGGTGAGAAAAACACTTAGAAGGGGGGGGGGGGGGGGGTTGAATAAGGGTTTAGAAAATATTATGGCAATAAAAACAACACAATATTTTTATCCTGGTTTCTTGAACTCAACTAATCCAGTCCACCCTATCAAGAGGGATTTGCCTTTCTCCACAAGGACTTAATCCACTATATTCAAACAGATTACAATGTCAACCACTAAGAACAATTGTCTTAGTCTTCTCAAGAAATTCTGACCACAACTTGGTCTTCTCAAGGAACCTTTTACAAATAAATGTAAACTAACAAGTGTTTAGATGCTTCTAAAAAGCTATATCACAAAATGTGATTCTTACACTTAGTTTAAGAACAAATAAAACTATTCAGCTTTGAATGATTGTATGAGAGTTGAGAATAATTTCAATGAGTTTTTCAATAGTTCGTTAGTTTTGAAGAGATGTTGAAGACGCCCTTTTATATTGCTGAAAGTCCAATGCTTGAAGACTTTGCAAGTAGAGTAGCTGTAGCCTTTTGTCTTCACATGACTTTTCCTTTCTCAGAAGTAGAATGTTCAGAGAAATGCATTTTGCCTGAATCCTTGTGTCTATCACAAATAAGGAATAGTTCCGTTGGAGAGGACGTTGAGAATAGTACCAAGTCTATTCACGTGCTGACATCTTTTTAAACGTAAACAACATCAGATCCTCTGATGTGCTTCTTGTTCTTCAGATCAGATTCAATGATATCAGAGTTGCAGCAATAGTGCTTTAGCGTGAGTGATCTGATCAGAGCATAATTGTTTTTCAGAGCCTCTGTACTTGCAGCATAAAGTACATTCAGAGTCTTCTGAAATAATGCTTTAAACTCTTCATACAAAATCTTCAGCTATGCTTCAGATGCTTCTGCAGCTTCTGCTTCAGATTCTTCTGCAGCTTCTGCTTCAGAGTCTCTTCTGGCAGCGCTCAGAGTCTTTTGATGGCTTGCTTCTGATGCTTCAGAGCTTTGTGTAACTTGTTGTTCATATGCATTTTGCTTCCATAATGATATTTATTTTAATATCTGAAACACAAAACACTTGAACAAAATTAGAGTATATATTTTCTTAATACAAAATTTCATTAGAGTTATCATCAAAATATAGAGATATAATTAAACGCCAATCTGTGTTCTAACAATCTCCCCATTTTTGATGATGACAAAACATAGGAAATTTTCTTCAATAAAAAGGATAAATATATAACTTCCCATGAGATAAAGAATCTCCCCCTGAAATGAATACTCTAATAGAAGAAAATACTTCCCTTTTTGCATGAGTATACTATTCAGATTAAGAGCCTGGTTGAAAAACTTCTAGTAAAAATCCTGGTTAGTATATACTTTCCAGAATCAGAGCTTGATTTTTCTTCCAGAATTAGAGTCTGGTAATAGCTTGATTTACTTTCCAGAACCAGAGCTTGGTTTACTCTTACTGATTTTCTTTCCAAGAGCAGAGCCTGGTTTATTTTCCATAATCAGAGCCTGGTTAACTTCTACGATCAGAGCCTGGTAATCAGAACCTGGTTTGAATTTATCAGAGCCTGGTAAACCTGGTTTGAATAAAAAAATCTGATTTGGGGATTCACAGGGTAACTTCAATGAATTTTGTCAGATGATACGTTATAGTTTTGAAAGACTAAAATTCAATGTTAGATATAATTTGTTATGTCTGAATTTCATTTTAGTAACTGTTTATATTTGAACAAACAAAATTTCTTTTTCTCCCCCTTTTTGTCATAATCAAAAAGAAAAACTTTTAAAGACAAATAAAAGGTTAACAGAAGAAAATAGAATAAAGCTAATAACATCAACAGATGAAAAAAAAAATAAGCAAACAGACGTATTTATTCATAGATAATCAGAGTACAATCAGAACAAAACATGATTCAGAGAAAGCAGAAAAAAATAACACTTAAGGTGCACAAACATAAGAACTAAGATAAACGTGATGCAAGAAGCTTAAGGATGTGGGTCATCTCAGAAGTAGATTCCTCTTGCTTAGCCATCCATTTTTGTATGTTGTCTGTCATCTCATCTTGTTTTGCCATCCAGGATTTGATTTCAGATTGACCAGCTTCCAGTACAACAATCTTGTCTTCTAGATCTGGATTCTCTTTCTTAACTTTAGAAGAAGTAGAAGGAGCAGATTCAGATGCAGGAGTAGGAGCAGAGTCAATGACCATTGCAGATGTAGATTCTAGAGGCACAGATTCAGATGGTTGGTCAACAATCATCAGAGCTAATAGATTGGTTTCCAGAGTGACTTCAGGAGCAGAATCTTCAAAAATCTCAAAAGAAGCAGTTGCTCTAGAAGTTGAAGGTGCATCCTCAAGAAGCAATGTTGGAGATCTGTTCACATTCCAAAGTGTATGTTTGACAACTTTAGCAAATCTGATCTTTGCGTCATCAGAGCAAATGGTCTTCAGATTAGAAGCCACAGAGTTGAATTTGGCAATGAACTTATTCCAGCATTCTTCAGAAGCTTATGGATTAATTCTTGAGAGACATTCCTCTTTAAGAGAGTCTAAACTCATTCTGATTTCTTTCTTGAAGTTTGAAAACAAAGCATTAACATCTAGCCTAGTTTTAGGTTTAAGGTAGGCTTCCAGAGGTGATGGTTTGGGTTGTTCAGGTGGGGGTGGTATGGTAAAGGTAGGGATAATGAACAGAGGACGAGGATAAGAAGGTAATGAAGGGTGTTCAGATGATGAAGTGAAAGCTTTGAATCTGGATGAGGATCAATTGGGAAACAGGAACTGCTTGAATTTTAATGTAGAGGGAATAACATCAAAAGGTGTAGAGGTGTAGGGGATAAAAACAGAGTTTTGAGAGTGCAGAGGTTCTGATGGAATGATGTCTGGTATTTGTTTTAGATAGTCTTGAAGTACAGAAGGAAGGATAGTTGAAGAAATAGGTTTATATGGAATGACAGGGTCAAATGCTTTTATTCTGGTGTAAAAGTTTTTGAGTTTTAGCCCTTTTGGAAGGGGATATGAAGGATGAGGTTTGAATGAAGCAAAGGATACAAACTCAGATGTTCTAGGTTCATAGCCACAGAGAGAGGGGGTGAGTTTATTTTTGGTGGTAGGTCAGATTCAGATGAATCAGATGAATGACAGGATGTGGAAGAGATATCAACCAGAGTTGTCAAAGGTGGAATATCTAAAACAACAGAATCAGGTATGAAAGGTTCAGATGGTTGGATAGATTATGGTTGTGGTTGTTGTTGTTCTTGCTCTTGTGGTGTTGGTTCTGCTGGTGTTGGTTCTGTAGGTTGTGAATTTTGTGGTTCTGGTGGAGGAGTTGCAGATGATTGTTATGGTGTAAATGTTTGTTTGTCAGATGGGGGGATATCAAATGGTTGAGAATGTGTTAGTTCAGATGTATACTTTTCAGATGGAGTTTGTTGCACCCTAATTTTTTACCTTAAGATCCCACCTCCTTGTGTTTTTTCCTTACATATCATCTAAGTCTATCATCCATGCACAACTAACGGTTTTACCCAGTTTGTGTTTTTTTTTTTTTGCAGACTTGCTGAAGAAGGTTTGAAAGTCATAAAGGCGTTGCGTGTGTCCTGTATAACTATAGTTCTTTGCATGCTAAGAAGAGGAGGATCGTTTAGTTGGCAAGTAGAAGCATGGAAATTTTGCTAACTTATGCATCCTTAATTTGGTGAATTTGATTGAACTTGGCATCAAGTGCCAACAATTGATTTGTCACAAAGCCACAAGTTCAGTAAGATGTTCATAAGGGTCTGTTTAAGATTTCGAGTATCATTCCATATTAACGTCCTAACAAGGTTTCATCGTGAATTACCGCAAGAGGAATCTTATTTCAAGTATGGATAAAAGATTTTTTACCGATCCTATTCAAAAGGATCAAGTTGAGTTCTTCCTTGAAAAAACTCTAATCAATCGTTCGAGATCTAAAGGACCATGTTTTTTTAAACTTCCAGGAAATCCAAGTATAAGATAATCCCTGCTTGATCCCAAAGGGATACTTAGTTGGCATTTACAAATTCCAACTTGCCTAGGATCAGGAGCCTTTAGGCCCATTTAGAAAAATCCGTATGAGCTACACGAGAGTTTATTATGCATCCAAAGAAGGGGCCCCATTCATATTTACTAAAAATAATGAAGTTACAAGTTACAAAGATCCTATCTATGGCAAGTTACTTTGTATAAGTTTACAAGTTTTTTTGACTTAGTGAACAAATAATGTAACCATCCCTTTCTACATTATGCAACATTATTTCAAAGCCAAAAAAGAAGGGCCAACTAAAGACATAATTAGAGTCGTCACAGAATAGGGGTTCGTAAGTCGCAAGTTCCCACGGTACGTCAAAGCTGACTCTGTATAGATATACCATGGGACACCTCAACGAATACTCATTCCTGCAAAAAGTAGAACCAATGGTTATTGAAAACTGAAGGATAATTCATTACGCGGTAGGATTCTATATTGAAGTCGTAAGAATGTTGTAACATCGGGTCACAAGCTCTTGTCAAGATTACCTTTTAAGAGTAAACAAACTAATGGGAGACTGCTCTTGAGAATTGCTAAAGTAAAAAGAAAGAACTCATTGCAACTAAGGCAAATCACATGATAACATTCTTGGTTTTGCATTGAAATTCAACCTGCATATTAACCCCAGCCAAATGCCTGCTGCCTAAGCTAGAAACATACCGTTGCAAATGGAAGAATGCAAATCTGCTTTTGCTCAACGAATCCTGTAAACAATAGAGAACAACGTCAATGACTTTCCCTACCGGCGTAGCATACTACTATGGTTGAAATTGTTTGAGTCAGAGGATCAGAAGTGGAATAACTACTACGGATGGACCACATTTGTAAATTCACGATCCGACATCCAATAGTCGTGTTGGCCGAGTGAATTTGAGGATAAAACCACCTGTATGCAGAACATTCACAACAGAAAATGGCGTTAGGTGCATTACAATGTCGGACAGAGCTATGAGCAGAGGAGTAGTTTATTTAGATACCTGTTTGAGGCAGCATAAACAAGGATGAAAATTGACATTCAATGTGAAGGCGCTGAGAATGCGGTTTCTTCGACCTGTCAGAATCAAAATGTAAGACCTTCATTAACTCACATCAGCATCTCCAAGACAACTGTCAAAACGAAGGGGAGAAGCCGTACTACCACGAGTTCTTGCAACTAAAGCCCCGCTCCGGTTATCGCCGATTCTGTATCTAACGTTCAAGCTCCTGTAAAAGAAACAAAAGCATACTCATGAACATAAGCACCTGTTGCAGGCAACTGTCAAAACCATCGGGCGGTAGTGAACACCGACCTTTGCTGCAGGTCTGGACCCTTTGTCTAAGAAGGTATAGATGGACTGCAGGCCTTAACTATACCTTGCAGACCTTACAGTCAATATAATTTGCGGTTGGCACTCGAACTTCCATCCCCTGCATAAAAGGACTTAGTCATAAATATAGTTCAGAGCAAATAACAGGATGATGTCCTTTAAACAGCAGTTCAAACGAAGAGTCTAAATAAAAGAAGAAAGACCATATATGAGCAGCTCTATGTGACTGAGTTCTAACTAACTTGGTCCCTTATCCTAGAATCCATTTCATGCTCCAGTTATCTCAGCTGAGAAGGCTTACCATAAGCAGCTGCACGCTCCACCAACATTTCACGTCCCAATGGCCAAGAGGACGCCTTCACCAAAAGCCGTATGTTTCTACCAAATCAACGAAACAAGACATATCAAAATTCGGATAGCAGCCTGCAGAACACAACAGAAAGCCTGCGCACAACAACACAATATCAGAGAAATACTAAAAGACCAGGATTGCCATAAACAAAAATAAAAGAGGTATCATGTAACTGATAGAGGAAACCATCATCGTTTGTCTTGGATAGCACCTTTACAACTTGCCCCGTGCACATGTCCATTCACTGTTGTTGCAATGTAAATCTGGAGGAATATGAGAATTCCTTAAAAACCTCACGAAAGCATTCCAAAATATATGATGGTATTCACGCGGCAGCAAAATACTACACAGGCACATCAACATGTCATCAGCCCCAAGCATCGGTAGCACGACATCAGGAGAGCACTAGCTGCGAACGGCAACTACGATTATCTCTACATCATTTGCAAACACCAACAACAGCAGTACAGAAGAACATCCCTCTTCAACCCCAACCTGACATTGGACATGTGGCCATCAAACCAGACAACAGGGAACGTTATTATTAGAAAACGCTTTGTTGATAGCAATTCCAGCTTACATAATCTTATTCTCAATGTTGTTACCGTGCCGTTTCTTGATTCTGATGAACTCATTAAACCAATCTATAATGACCTGTTTATCTGATTGGCATTTGGAAGGTCGAATGCAAACCCTTACACTCGATAAGTCTTTCTCAAGTGAGACCGTCAAGTCGCTTTGCAGTTGATGCACTGCAGGCAATGAATGAAACTATTAGCAAAGTTCAGGAGTATGCTAAATTTGTGAAACATTCTGAATCTCACGAAGAGAAGTTTATTGAGCATGTGCAACAACTAGAGGTACCTAGTTTGGTGAACCTATTGATTGATGACAATTATAAATGGGATACGACATACCGTATGCTTGTAGCTGCCTGTGAACTAAAGGAAGTCTTTGCTCGTTTATGACTCTAACTATGGATGACTGGAAGCAGATTAAAACTCTTTGCACATATTTGAAACATTTGCACGATGCATCTCGCATTTTAACTACCGACCGTATCCAACTGCAAACTTATTTTTTTTTGCCGAAGTGTCGAAACTTCATATGGAGTTGACTATTGCAGCCTTCAGCCAGGATCTTTTTCTCAGTAGTTCGATTTTGCCCTTGCTCAAGAACTTTGATCAGTATTGAAAATATAGCCGTGGATAAGGATAGTCGAGGATGGCCTTCATGAACTATTCATTAAATATAACACTGAAATGCTTCATCTTGCCGCAACAACTGGTGGTGGAAAAGGGGATGAGATTGTGTTAATAGTAGAGCCATATGAAGGGCCGGTTGATGGTTCTTTTTTTGTCGATGAAGGAGTCAGAGAAGTGGAATAACCACCGTAAGCCCGCCTGATAATATTCTTTAGTTTTTCTACACAAACAGCAGCAAACATCCAAGCCATCAGCATTCTGCAACAACATATTATGACACGTCAGCGCAAATTCGAAATGATAAACAGAGAAAGAATCAAACATTTATCAACACAATCAAACAATTTCAAGCCTTTCCGAGTAAGCCCCAACGCGTTTCAAACAAATTAACGTCATCATTTACAGCGGAATCAAATGCAATGTTTCAAAAATGGAAAGTTTGAAGCGGGAATGGAAGCTAATTAGACAAATTTCGAGCAAATCAATAGCACTTCACTTCTTACCAAAACGGCATCCGACATGTTCGTTCGAAATAGGAAGGTTCTTTATCACAAAGATCAGCGTCAATGTTCGACAGCCTATAAAAGGAGAGAACAAACACAAAAATCCCAATTCGAAAACATCAGAAACCCACAAAATTATTTTCACAAAAAATCACAAACAGAAACAATATTCAGAAATACACCCATCACAAAACCCCAACCAGAAATCCATTCGAAGGAAAAACCTAAAATTAAGATAAGGACTTATCTTTTCAATTCCACCGGAATCCCCTTCGTAAACCTCGTTCGCCGGCCATCCGTCCATGTATCACCGCCCTCAAACCATCACCGGAGGAACCATCGCTATCTTCATCATGGGTAACGCTCTTAATTGACATGTCCATTTCACGATTGATGTGCGTTTTCGCGTTTTTTTCTTATGATAGGTGTTACGAAAAATGGATGAGCGAAGAACAAGCAAAATCAGAGGAGAAGATGGGAGATTAGAGACGAGATAGAGAAGGAATCGATGAAGAAAAGCGAAGAAGATCGAACAAGAGAGGAATTGCAGAGGAGAGAAGAATTGGAGGAATGAAGAAGGAGACGCGAGCGGAGATCGCCAGCGATTTAGGGATTTGGGGCTAGGGTTTCTATACTTCAATTTTTTTTCCTGATGTAATGTAAATCTAGTGCATGCTCACACACACTCCATACCATGCACCGCCCGATCATCATCGTCTGATTCACATCATGCGCACCACAATACTCCATACCGTGCACCCTCGCCAGTGAAACCCACAGGATCGCACGCCTCCACCACTTAATCCCTAATCTTTTCACTAACCCACATGATTAACCATTAAACCATTAATTAACCTGATTTACCTATTTAATTTAATTAAATTTTTTTAAAACTAATCTAATAATTAACTAACCTCCTAATTAACCCACTTAATCTTCACTTAGTTTAATCTAATTATTTATCTTTTTTAATTAACCACTATTAATCTCTAATCAACCATTTTCTCTAAAATGAACTAGTAAATCTTTTTAAATTAACCTTTTAATAAATTAACCTAAATTAATCATTGTCTAATCAGTTTTTTTTAATTAAACCAACTAATAAACTTTTTACTTAAATTAATCTCTTTAAATCACCCCTTTTCTTTTATTTAATTAATTTGACCTAATAAAACCTATTTCATTCAATTAATCTATCTTTCTCTAAATTAGAGTTATTTAACTAAACCATCTTTTTTTTCTTCTATTTAATTATTTACTCTTTTAATAAATCAAATTATCTTATTTATCTTAATAACTTTTGTAATAATATAATTAAAACCTTTTTCCTAAATAAATCTAAGCCTTAAGTAACAACCTTTATTTTCAAATTGATAATAACCACTCTTCCCATAATATTAAAACCTATTCTCTTAATAGTCTTTTACTAAAACGAATCCATTTAAGTTTTTAATTAATATAACTTTTTTTCTCAAAAAAACCAATCTCACTAAAAAATATAATAAATCAAATAACCTTTTCTCAAATTAATTTATCATCTCAAGTTTTATTAATACAATCAATTCATCATTAATACAACATTTTCGTAAAGAAATCAAATAATCTCACACCAATTCAAAATCAATTCAATATCCCTCTTAAGGTCAACCTCTCCCGAATTAATCAACATGCACGCTTACGCTTCCACACCAACACATTCACGATTCACACACTCACCTAGCGCTTTCATGCGTTCGTGTATGTTTTATCTATCTGCTTTATTTTCCTTTCCGCAGTTTACCTTTCCGCAATTTATATCATCGTATTGCATTCCGTCCAAAGGAAGAACCTGCGCATGATCCCAACAATCGTGCGTATGCATTCACATTTGCATCATTCTCCCCACACGATCCTTAATCCCATTCAAGTTGATCGCTTAAGATAGATCCTACCTCATAGGAAGGACCTTGTCTTTTATCTTACGACTTAGACAAAATACAAACAACACAATACAACATTCAAACACAATAGAGACATAGATGTTAATCATCTTAAGCGAGATAGAATCTCCATCCCACAACAATACAATCAACATGTAGGGACTTTGCCTTAAGAGAGATAGAGGCGTACTCGTCAAACAATCTGAGTACTTGAGCCCTTCTCTTAAGACGATGCAAAGACCATTTTTCTACAACCTGTGTGTCGCTACTGCGAAAATCAGGTGCCGGCACAACAGAAGATTCGCCACCTTTCGTTATTTATCCCTCGAGCGGGAAAGGAAACGAACAGGAGAAACCTCGCGAAAACGGGACAAGACCGGTCATCGCAACCAAATCTAAGGGTTCCGGAGTCGGTTACGCAAGGGGAAGGTATTAGCACCCCTCACGTCCATCGTACTCGATGGGATCCACGTTTGTTTGTTGTCTGGACGGTTTGTTAATCTAATCTACCTATCAAGGCTGGCTTAAAACAAAACAAAAGAAAAGAAAAAGAGGACTCGACAAAGCATCGCGCTTTGGGCCTACGTATTCTCATCAGAGAAAATCAGAGTCGACGTAGTTCGGGAAACTACGGGTGAAGGTGGAAGGTGGCTCGCCAAGATATCGCATCTTGTGCCTACGTATTCTCATCAGAGAAATCAGAGCTAACGTAGTTCAGGACAAAACGGAACACAGGTTGTTCAGACAGTTTTTTACCCGAGTAGGGTTAAACAACAGTTCCAGCAGTTAGGGACAAAGCCTGTTTGCGGTGGCGCTGAAGTTTAACAAAACTCTTTTCTTCAGAAAAGTTTTCTTAATTTGCTGACCCCAAAGGGAAAAAGTTTTGACGTTTGTTTTCAATCTTTTACGCAAGAAGTGTTTTTTATTGTGTTTGCAATTTCAATCGCACTAAAGACTATGACCTAGGAGTGAATGCGTCGCATGTCACCCAAAGGGTACCATGCTAAACATCCTGACTGTTGAAAAGAACTCTCCAACAGCCGTTTCCTAAGAAGCTTAAGGCTCGTAGCGTACGGAAGAAATCATTCATGATTAATATATCTTAAGATGTTCGTAGATGAGAAGAGAACGCAACTAAGGACTCATCCTAAGGTTGTGTTTTGAAACCGGGAACTCCTAGAAATTATCATGCAAAGACTTCAGCCTAAAAGTCTATCATCACTCTCTCATCAGAGAGAAGTGAGAACCTAGGGGGAACCATGTCAATGGTGAACAAACAGACAGTAAGATAAACAGTAAAATAAACAACAGTAAAGATGCATGCCATGCAACAATACAAGCGAGGCAAGGGAGTCACGCTCTACCTCGAACCTATTTAAACAACAGGCAAGGGAAGACTATCTTCCACTCAAGCCCATGGGGAATGCTTTCAAGCAAACAAACAATACAGTAAAAGAAAAGCAACCAAGGAGACCCTGCTTCAGCAGCTCCAAGCTATCTCCAACTGTAGACTCCACCTTCAGGCTTTGTCTTCAACAACAAGTTTCAACTTGCTTCTTCAGGCTTTGACTGTAGCTAACACAATTATCAACTTGTATCTTCACTTTCTCTAGGCTTCAACATCCTCCTTAAGCTTCAACTTGATCAAACAGACAAACACCAACTGCTTCTTCAACTGCTCTAAGCTTCAGCTTCAAGCACGAGGACACACAAGCTCTAACATCTTCTTCAAGGTCTTCAAACCAAATCTTCAATGGTCAAGGAATCATCCTCTTCAAAGCTTCAGCCTCTAACTCAAGTTTCAACTTGATCTTCACAAGGTCTTCAGACTAACACAATTTCAAGGAATCATCCTCTTCAGAGCTTCAGCTCCTACACTCTTTAATGCAAGGTACTAACTTCTTCAAACAAACTCTTTAATCACCTCCAACTCAAGCCAACATCTTCAAATGCTCAACCACTCTTAACTCCACCAGGCACAAACTTCATCTTCAATAGGCTTCTATCCCAATGCTCCATCTCCCAAAAGAGAATCAACTAACAGAATAAGCTGAAATGCTAAACAGCTTAGGGACGACCAAAGGAAGCCCATAAGCACTTAGCATTGTAAGAGAAAGGTTCCCTCAAAGTTCTACTTATAAAGTATGTCACTAATCCCTCCAAAGGAGGGATGTGAATACTCTAAAGGACTTTGTGTCATGGGGAAGAATGGAGGTGAATGATACACTCCCTATTTTAGGAAAGAAAGAAACTAACTAAAGCTCTTCCTACACCCTAACTCCTAAGCCTTCACAAGCAACCTTCAAAGAGAACAAACTTCATGCCCAAAGCTCCAAGCTTCCTCTCCAATCATCCTCAAAGCATCCATAAGCTACAACAAGCAAAGCCCAAGCCCAAAGCTCAATTAAAATACCCCAAACGAAACAAACAAACCAAATGCCCAAGGGGAAAACACACAATCACCACTCAAATTGAAAAAATCAAGTAAAATACTAAAACTCATTGTAAAATCCTAAGTTAATTTCTAAGGGAACCTAACCCTATACCCAATATCCCATATAAGTCCCAGAACCTAAATCAATTATTAAACCCCAAAACTATGTACTAAACTACACCTAAGTGTTGTGAAACCCTAATTCTAATTCACTAAAGTTCATTATTCAAAACTAACCTAAATTTCATCATAAAAATATGAGAAAAATCACTAAGGGAGCATACATCTCTACTCTAACCAGAGCAAAAATAATCAAATCAAAACTCAAAATCAAATGCTCATACAAAAATCAGAAAGTTAACATACCAACTAAAATGAAAATAAAGACAATTAAACTTGCAAAAATTGCAATAAATTCCTAAATGCCTAAAACTAATATTTTCCTTTTCTATAATTGTTTAGAGGTCCTAAGGGAACTAGGGAAAAAATCCCATCCTAAAATGATTATTTCTCAATTTAATATGAATTATTTACTAACTATGCCAAAACCATAAAAATAAATGCAAAATACAAGAAAATGACAAAAGCGTGTTGCAAATAGCAACTAATCCGTGTACAAAACAAGAGTTGGGCCCAGGAGGGGGTGTGGATATCAAAACGCGCACTAGGCCCACCCAGTCAGAAAATAGTCTAGAAAATGGAAAAACCCCCGTGCCAAATAGCAACAAATCTATGTGTTATTTTCCAATGGGCCTTGAAATGGGGTGTGATTAGCAATGTTCATGTTAGGCCCAGAACAAAATATTAAGTGAAACGGTGCGCATAAGGTGTTCAGACTCCTTCACAAAATGAAATTCACTCGTGGCCATTGGATCTCATCCTCAGTCAAAGTCTAACACCGATCTAAGGGCTATGGGACCTTCTTCTCCGAATTCAAACTCTGGGAGGGAAAATACAGAGACGGTGGCCTGAGGTGGCGCCACCGTCTTCTCCGGTAGCACACTCACAAAACCTCACCAATACTCAAACCTAAACATTCTATTCCATTCGTTTTTTCACCCTGAACAAGAATCTACCCTCCATTTTCATTAACTCTCATCACAACTCCAAACACGATAAAAAACTCAGAACCTGCTCAAGATTCAACCATCACCATTCTTCAAATTAAAGTGCCCAACATCATCACCACGCTACATTGAGTAATTACCACTATCTAACTAAGCTTAATTCATCAAGATCAGCAAGAACAGTCCATCACAAGAAAATTGGTCACCTAAGATTTCATCTCTAAACCTCAAAATTCTTTACCAGAAACGACCCTAGCCATGTCTACAATCTATCTAAGCATCTAAATCCTATTAATTCTACTTGAATTATGCTACACGATGAAGTTTACCAACCTGCAAAAATCTGATGAACAGAGTGATGAATCCTTCAAGTCACACTCCAAAACCTTCTAGATATGATCAATGATGCTTGATAGAGCTTCTGTATGCAATCAATTGTGTTGAATCCTCTTGAATCACCATATACGATTTTCAATTGCAAGCTTGAAACTCACGATGCTCCTTCTTGATTCTTCAATGTTCTTGCTCAGAATTCCCTCCAAACTCACTCACAAACTTAAGATGAAGCTACTGAATGCACAAATTTGCTTTGATAAGGCTCCAATTCGTGTAACCAATTCTGTTTTGCAAGGTGCAAAATCAGAATCCTATCTCTCAACTCTCTCTCAATCTTTTCCAACCAATGCCTGGAATCAGTCATAAACCTTATATAGAACCTGTAGGAATGCTCTAGAAACTTCTGGAATGATCTATGTGAGATATCCAATATCTCTTGCACTTGAAATTACCATGAGAAGTTCATACATGACAGTCATGTTCAGCTTGCTTCAGCAGCTTGGTTTTGGTTCAATTTCTCTCCAAATGATATTTAGAATTGGCTTGAATTGGTTAAAACCTTGTAGCTAATCCAAGGAATGATTTGGCAAATGTTAATTACATCATAAGCTACCAAATGCAAGCACGAGCAAATGATATCAAATGAAAAAACTAATATTGCCATCATCTCTAAAACATCATTTCTAATCAATTTGATATATCATATGCCTCAATTTGACCTTAAAACACAAAATCCCATTTTTGGCCTTTTAAAATGACTTTAATTCTTCCTTTTTAAGCCATTTTTGGCACTTTGTGAAATAAGCCCATTCAACTCACCATGACTTCATATCTGACCTAGAAACACAATTCTAAGCACATCTCATGTTGAACATTTTTTCATTTGAGGAGTGGAAGATAGAGATTTTGACCTATGTTGAAAAATGACCTATAATTCAACTTTCCCAAAATACCCCTGGATTGCCAAGATCATAACTTGAGTTCCACAAATCTTATTAAGGACTTCTAGTACTCAAATTAAAGGTAAGATCAAGACCTACAACTCTTATGTTGGCCAAGAATCCATTTGAAAACTCCTTAATGGGAAAAAGTTGCTTGGAAGTAAAGTAACTTTCACAGATAAATTTCAGTGTCCTCTGGTGACCTGTAACTTGCAAGAACCATAACTTGAGTTCTACAAATCTCCTGGAAGACTTCTAGTACTAAAATTAAAGCTATTGAGAAGCTCTACAAGTTTCATGTTGTCCAAGAATCCATTTGAAACTTGTATTTTGACTTATGTGGCTTGGAAGTCCAGTGCTATACAAGGGATTTTACCCTAGGAACCCTGTCTCAAACACCTCCAACCACTCTTGATTCTCTTGAAATTGATCTTGACTCATCCATACACATGCTTCAACATATCAATCCATGACTTCCATGACCTAGAGCTAGGTCTTGATGCCCTTTCTTTGCTCTCCTTGACCTAGGGTTACCCAGATGAAACCCTACTTGTACACACCTCAACTGTGGTTCTTGAACTTGATACAATGGCTTGTCTAAGCTTCAATAGGGCTCTCTAGGCATCCCAAGGGATCCATACATGCCTCAAATTCACATTCCCTGTGGATGATCTTCAATACACCTCAAGTTAGGAGAGAAATCCACCGGTGGGTACTCAAACTTCTCAAGACTTCAAATCACTTCTTGATGGCCTGGAAGGCTTCTCCTCTTGGGTAACACACCTTGCTAAGCTCTTATTTTGATAGACACCTTGTTCCTTTGTTGGAGGCATGCTATGCTATGATATGCAAGTGATTAGACTGTGTATATGATGTAACTATGCAAGTGAAATGCAATGAAACATAAATCAGGCAAGAAAAGGTTGAGCAAATTTTTGGGGTGCAACAATGTGGCGGTTAAATCTCCCTTAAAATGATAATGCATCTCTTCTCCTAAAATCAATCAATCAACTACCCTAAACCCGTAGGAACTTTGACCACAGTCAAAGAACTCCTCTAACCCTTTAGGGGAACTACAAATACTCTGATTCCACTCCCGTAAGGATATGTAGGTATAAGATGCGACATCTTATCGAGTATACTTAGAAATAAACCCATAAGTCCCTTAACCTTTAAGCAAATAAACACTTAGCAATAAACAAACATAAAACAAGAGGTTCCTGTAGAGTACTACAGAAACTTAGGATGCTAGCACCTTCCCTAAGTTTAACCAACCCCCGAACCTATAACTCTCTAAACCTTGCATTTGCATTGCATTGTGGGAATTTCGATCTTTATCCCTTCCTTTGGACAAATCAAAGTTTGGTTTCAAAACGAATTAAAGATTCAAACTAATCAATAGTTTGATGTCCGATTTTCACCGCGACAGAAATGGCGACTTCACTGGGGAGATGTCAGTGGGCCTCCCTATCTTGTTTTGTTTCTTTATTGCTTTATGTATTTGCCTACTTGCTTATTTGCTTATTTTTTTATTCTTTATTTCTTTTGGGTTGTTATCCTTGAGTGGTGAGACAAAGTTCTACACCCGGACTTGAGAGAAATTATGATAGGATGGTGATATATTCGATGAGGCTTATAGGAAGTGAGTCCCGACTAAGTTGACTCGAGAATCCCGCTTAGTTGAGACCCTTTTGAAAATGGTTCGGTTGAACGAGTTTAGTCGTGAAAACTTTTACTATTCTCAATTGGAGTCCATAATACTAAGGACCGTAGTTACCTTTAACCCCACTTTGGCCTTTATTAGGACGTAGTGTGAGGCTATGAGGGAGTACACCCGAAATAGTGCTACGCGATGCTACACTCAAAAGAAGTTCTCTTGAGAATATTATTAATCCCCGAGTTAGTTGGGAAATTGATAATATCCGAAAGATGGGCTGATGATTTTGAGTCCCTTTAGAACCTTGTTCTGCAGGTACAATCAACCATTAGTCCACAACCTTTGGGAATGGGTATACCCTTTGGCCCCATGCTCGTTGCAAACCTAGGGTCCCCCTTATTTGTTATCCTTGTTTACCTATGTGCTTACTTGTGTTTGTTGCATCCATATAGCATCATATCACATTAGGTTTCATGGGATTCATAGATTAGTTATAAACATTACAGAAACCAATATGGATTACAAAAGAAAATATTTTGGAATATTCTTTTAAGAGTCCTAACTTGGAGGTCCTAAGGAAGTTAAGGGCGCCGATCGAAGAATCAAGCAGACTCAAAAATGAATACAAGAGATTACCATAGAAGTTCAAAATGCCTTCATCAATATTGAAGATCCAGGGATTCATTTCTCACCTTCCAACAAGAACAAAGGAAGAGATGGAGGATTTATTTTCCTCTATCAAACTAAATCTTTAGACGTCGATCATCAACAAAACTTATATTCAAGAAGATCCAAGTGTAAGAACAAATCAACAAGCATGATGAAGGACTTCCTTAGGGCTTTTCTCAGCTTTTATTTAGCTATTATGCCAGGACTCTTGTAGGAATATTTATCTGTAATCCAATAATAAATAAATTTTCTTTGGTATTCTGTAACGTTTATAAGAACTTGAGTTCCATGAAACCTTTCATTTTTGCATTTTTGCATAGCATCCCGCATTTAGCATTTTGCATATGCACGTGTCTCTCCTCTTCTGTGGCTTATCCAGTCTTCTATCTTTGTCTGTCAGCTGACATCTCGACCATCTGATCAAGCTCGAAGTACTATTGAAAGATAGCAAAGAGAACAAAGATATGGGTTCCATGACTGGCTTCAGGGTTGTGACTAATCCGTTATTTGATCTTACCTCTGACGACAATGTTCAACAAATGGATGTTCCTATACAACCTCAGCCTGTGCAAGATAACTTGGTTATTCAAGGTGATGGAAGAGTTTCCCAATTTCCACAGCCTGTACCTAATCTTCAGAATGTTCGTACTGAGATGAAGGTGGATGATCCTAGATTTATAGCAATGGAGAAAGAATTTAGTGATTTCAAAGAACAATTGAAAATGATGAAAGGAGCTGGTGCATCTGACCTTGATGCTCGTGACCTATGTCTGGTTCCAGGTGTAATCATTCCTCCGAAGTTCAAGATGCCTATCTTTGAAGTGTACAAGGGTGTTAGTTGTCCAAGATACCATTTGACGATGTTTTGTCGAAAAATGGATGCTTACATTGGCGATGACAAATTGATGATGCACTGCTTTCAAGAAAGCTTATCTGGGGCATCCTTGATATGGTATATGAAACTACAAAGGAATCACATTCAGTCTTGGAGAAACTTAGCTAATGCTTTTGTGAAGCAATACAATTATAATTTGGACGTGGCTCCAAACAGTGATCAACTAGAAGGAATGAGTAAGAACGACAATGAATCTTTCAGGGAATATGCTCAGCGATGGAAAGAGTTGGAAGCCCAGGTTCGTCCACCACTTCCAGAGAAAGATTTAACCAAGATGTTTCTAAGAACACTACCAGACTCTTATTATGTTAGGATGGTAGGCGCTATACCCTCAGATTTCTCCAAAATTATAGAAGTCGGAGTAAATATCGAGAATGCGCTCAAAAGTGGAAGAATTCAAGATAACTTGAATAGCCAAGCTAATGAAGGTTCAATCAATGATTCCCTAGAGGAAAGAAGCGTTGATGTTAATGTAGTTTGGGATCCCTCTCAAATCCTGTCAGATCCGGTTCCAATATCTTATCCTCAACATGAAGCGTCTGTTCAGCGCAAGCAACCATTACCTAATAAACGAAGGTTGGCTTCTCCGGATCAACATCAAGATCGACAGGTTCGAAGAAGGTTTCAGAATCAGAAGACACCTCTGAGTGTTCCGAAAGAAGAAAATTGTTGGTTTGATCTTATCCCAATGACTTACAGTCAACTTTGGTCTTATTTCATCCGAAACTCGGTGATGACACCCAGAAAGACTAGAATCATGAAGTCTCATCCACCGTGGTTCAACTCGAACGCCAGCTGTGAATTTCATGATGGAGTGTTGGGGCATTCGATCGAAGAGTGCAAGGTTTTTCAAGAGAAGGTTCAAGAGATGATAGATGATGAAGTGCTAACCTTCAAAGGAGGAAGCCCGATCGTGAATGGAACACCGTTATGCTGATCACCTATTCATTTTCATTTGCTTTTGTGTTTTATTTCTTTGATTAAAAGCATAATTGGCATGTAAGAACATGTTATTTTGAATAAGTAGTGCAATAAGCGTTTGTCTTGAAGAAATCCATTCGTTTCACTCTTAAAATTTTCTTCATAATTTTATAATGCCAACTTTTACCCAATCTTTTTCACTTTAGTGAAGAATTGGAAGGAGGATGACGAAGTAAAACGTATGATCTCTTGATGTATGCTTTTGAATAAAACCCTACTGATGATGTAAGGCATTTCCTTCAAACCTCCAAAACACCACTAGATATAAAGCGATTAATTCCTCTTTAACCATCTTTCAACCTCATTTTAACCTAGGGAAATTTTCAGTCAGCTTGATTGAGCCCCTAAGTTTTCAAAAAGTGAGCATCTTTCAAAAATGGATGGGTACAAATATACTTTGACCCTTATACCTTTGTTTTACAAATAATACAACCTTCAAAAATCCTAATTGAAGTAGGGTTACTTCAAAAGCATACTCGATGAGATATCGTTTCCTGACTCCTATGAGTTATACTCAAATTTTGTTGGCTTTATAAAAATAAATCTATATCCTAACTAGTGATTTTGATCACCAGTTATTGCGATATCTCTTTTCAAAACTTCAAGACAAATGTGTGTTGCATTAACAGTTTCGAAGTTAACATTTCTGACTTGCTAACATTGTTTGATGTCTTAAGAAAATTACACATCAACATTAAGTTTGTTATATTGGATTTTGAAGACTATGTTGACCTGGGGCAAGTTATTTCCAAGTGGTTATTCTGTGCAAGTTTGACTTCCTAAGGGGCTATTTTTTGGAGACTCATACCGTCAATCAGAGCCAGTTACGTCGAGATTCGGCGAATCTCTCCAGAGAGTTTGAAAACAATGGGACGCCATGTTTTTCTGTAAAATCCTCTTGGAACAACCCTTTCTCATAACCACATAACTTGGGGCATCTGATAAGTAAAGATTATCTTATCCATTCTACACTTGTTTTTCGAATAGCGACTACCATTACGCAGATCATCAAGGCAAAATTACCTCGTTCTTACCACATTCTTCATGCCCTCGATAAATTTTATTTTTGGTGGTCATGGCATTTCTTCGATGAAGCTTTTAGATGCAGAACACTCAGTGATCTATTTAACTTCACTTCCCCAATGAAGTGGATGACATTCTTAATCCTCAGCGAATCTTCTCCAACTTCACCTTTCCTAGTGAAGTGGACGTATTTTACTCCTCAATGGACCTTCTACAACGTTGATCTTCTCCAGCATGAGTCTCTCCAGTAAAGCAGATATTTATTTTATCCATGAAGTTTCTACAGTTATCAGTTGAATCCACCCCTAGCGGATCTTTATCCTCATCTTCAACAGGATAATCTTTCAGACTTATCAAGAGGTTACATCCCAAATAGATTGATCTCTATTTCCCAAAAGAGAAGATTTGGAGCCCTGAAGCAGGAGTGTGATCCCATATTTGGTTCTCCGTTTATCCCTAGTGGTACTTCTATCTTCGAAGATTGGTCGAGATGTTTATCCCGAGATGTTTATTTCATCTCCGGTCGCCTTTTTCTGTTTGTTTTGTTAGCCTAAGCATACATATAGCATACAAGTAGACAACATGGCATGTGCATTTGTTTGCATTCTTTGTGTTCATTTTATTATGTCGCCTTGGCTGTAGTTATCCATAGGTGTTTGGGTACGTCTTATCCCTCCAATTAGATTTGTCAGCCCTAGGCAGAAAAAGCATAATATTTCTGTTTCCCCACGAAGATTGATCCTCGTGGAAGACGGTTGTCTCAGCATATCCCATTTGAGTTCATACCTCAATGGTCGAGTCTTGCTTAACAGTTTCTCTTCAAATATTTCCTGAATTGAACTACGGTCCTTGGCAATCACATTGTGGACGTCTCCAACTTTTGAGTTTGGATTAAGTGTGCATTTATTTTGCACTCAATTCCTCAGGAAGGATCTTTTTAAAGGTGCATTTCTCCAACAGTGTTATCAGAACTTCTCAACAATGTACATCTGAATTGCAAGCAGCTCTTTATTCGAGCAACTCATTTCAATCAGGTTTTTATCTCCACAAGACAGTTTGTCCATCCCCAGTGATTATCAACTTGGTAAATGGAAAAGCTTACATATATTTCTCTTCATTTGAGAATTCGCATATTTTTATAACTACAAAGGTACTCCCCAGGAATATATTCCCCAGTGAGTTCATCACACAAGTTTACTTCCGTCAAGTGACATCTCCCCGAAGAAGTCGAAGAAGTTTATCACAATAGTCTCTCTTTATTTAAGAAGACATACATTATAATTCAACCGGCTCACATTTTTCTGAAAATCCCCGGTGAAGCTCTACATTTACAACAGATTACATCTACAGTCTACAACGACAACTACAGTCTAGAACGACATCTACAGTCTACAACGACAATCATTCAAACATCTTACAGTTCCTGGTTAATCTCGGCAGTAGATTCCCAGAGGACCTCGGCAGTAGGTAGTTCTATTACAGTTCCTGGTTAATCTCGGTAGTAGATTCCCAGAGGACCTCAGCAGTAGGTAGTTCTATTACAGTTCCTGGTTAATCTCGGCAGTAGATTCCCAGAAGACCTCGGCAGTAGGTAGTTCTATTACAGTTCCTGATTAATCTCGACAGTAGATTCCCAGAAGACCTCGGTAGTAATTGGTTCTAATTCATTTCCTAGTTAATCTCAACAGTAGATTTCCAGAAGACTTCGTCAGAAGTATTTCTCCAACAAACTTCAACACAGAATCTCGGTAGTAGATTCCTTACAGATTTTAACAGAAAATATTTTGGCAAAAGTATTCTCAATTACAGTTACAAGTCTCAACAATAGAATCCTCCAGCTGACATTTGGAAATCATTACATTTGACATATACAGTAGATTCCTCAAATGGTTTTTCTCATGAAGTTCTACAAACACTTTGTGATTGTCAACCTTTCCCCGTGGAGTTTCGCTCTGATGAGCCCGTTCTTCCCGTGTATCGCGTTTAGTTGTTCCCCTGTGACATCATTTCTTCACAGGACTCGTCTGTCTTGCATTCTCATATAATTACATATCATTTGCATTCGGTGGTTTCTCATGGCCAAAAATTCGTGCAATGTTTGTATTTAAGTCCCTCCTATCTCGTCGAGACGAAGATTTCAATCTCCAAATCTCCGAATAGGAGTAACTTAAATAGGGGCATCTGTTGCACCCTAATTTTTGACCTTAAGATCCCACCTCCTTGTGTTTTTTCCTTACATATCATCTAAGTCTATCATCCATGCACAACTAACGGTTTTACCCAGTTTATGTTTTTTTTTTTTGCAAACTTGCTGAAGAAGGTTTGAAAGTCATAAAGGCGTTGCGTGTGTCCTGTATAACTATAGTTCTTTGCATGCTAAGAAGAGGAGGATCGTTTAGTTGGCAAGTAGAAGCATGGAAATTTTGCTAACTTATGCATCCTTAATTTGGTGAATTTGATTGAACTTGGCATCAAGTGCCAACAATTGATTTGTCACAAAGCCACAAGTTCAGTAAGATGTTCATAAGGGTCTGTTTAAGATTTCGAGTATCATTCCATATTAACGTCCTAACAAGGTTTCATCGTGAATTACCGCAAGAGGAATCTTATTTCAAGTATGGATAAAATATTTTTTACCGATCCTATTCAAAAGGATCAAGTTGAGTTCTTCCTTGACAAAACTCTAATCAATCGTTCGAGATCTAAAGGACCATGTTTTTTTAAACTTCCAGGAAATCCAAGTATAAGATAATCCCTGCTTGATCCCAAAGGGATACTTAGTTGGCATTTACAAATTCCAACTTGCCTAGGATCAGGAGCCTTTAGGCCCATTTAGAAAAATTCGTATGAGCTATACGAGAGTTTATTATGCATCCAAAGAAGGGGCCCCATTCATATTTACTAAAAATAATGAAGTTACAAGTTACGAAGATCCTATCTATGGCAGGTTGCTTTGTATAAGTTTACAAGTTTTTTTGACTTAGTGAACAAATAATGTAACCATCCCTTTCTACATTATGCAACATTATTTCAAAGCCAAAAAAGGAGGGCCAACTAAAGACATAATTAGAGTCGTCACGGAATAGGGGTTCGTAAGTCGCAAGTTCCCCCGGTACGTCAAAGCTGACTTTGTCCAGATATACCATGGGACACCTCAACGAATACTCATTCCTGCAAAAAGCAGAACCAATGGTTATTGAAAACTGAAGGATAATTCATTACGCGATAGGATTCTATATTGAAGTCGTAAGAATGTTGTAACATCGGGTCACAAGCTCTTGTCAAGATTACCTTTTAAGAGTAAACAAACTAATGGGAGACTGCTCTTGAGAACTACTAAAGTAAAAAGAAAGAACTCATTGCAACTAAGGCAAATCACACGATAACATTCTTGGTTTTGCATTGAAATTCAACCTGCATATTAACCCCAACCAAATGCCTGCTGCCTAAGCTAGAAACACACTGTTGCAAATGGAAGAATGCAAATCTGCTTTTGCTCAATGAATCTTGTAAACAATAGAGAACAACGTCAATGACTTTCCCTACCGGCGTAGCATACTACTATGGTTGAAATTGTTTGAGTCAGAGGATCAGAAGTGGAATAACTACTACGGATGGACCATATTTGTAAATTCACGATCCGACATCCAATAGTCGTGTTGGCCGAGTGAATTTGAGGATAAAACCACCTGTATGCAGAACATTCACAACAGAAAATGGTGTTAGGTGCATTACAATGTCGGACGGAGCTAGGAGCAGAGGAGTAGTTTGTTTAGATACCTGTTTGAGGCAGCATAAACAAGGATGAAAATTGATATTCAATGTGAAGGCGCTCAGAATGCGGTTTCTCCGACCTGTCAGAATCAAAATGTAAGACCTTCATTAACTCACATCAGCATCTCCAAGACAACTGTCAAAACGAAGGGGAGAAGCCGTACTACCACGAGTTCTTGCAACTAAAGCCCCGCTCTGGCTGTCGCCGATTCTGTATCTAACGTTCAAGCTCCTGTAAAAGAAACAGAAGCATACTCATGAACATAAGCACCTGTTGCAGGCAATCGTCAAAACCATCGGGCAGTAGTGAACACCGACATTTGCTGCAAGTCTGGACCCTTTGTCTAAGAAGGTATAGATGGACTGCAGACCTTAACTATACCTTGCAGACCTTACAGTCAATATAATTTGCGGTTGGCACTCGAACTTCCATCCCCTGCATAAAAGGACTTAGTCATAAATATAGTTCAGAGCAAATAACAGGATGATGTTGTCGCTTCCGCGAAAATAAGGTGCCGACAAAATAGAAGAGTCGCCACCTTACGTTATTTATCCCTCGGAGCAGGAAAGGAAACGATCGGAAAAACTTGACGAAAAAAGGGTAAGACAAGGTCGTCGCAACCATTGTCTGGGTTCAGGAGTCGGTTACGCAAGGGGAAGGTATTAGCACCCCTCACGTCCGTCGTACTCGACGGGATCCATGCTTGTTGTGTTTATTGGACGAGTTGGTTTATCTATCTACCTATCAAGGCTGGCTTAAACAGAAAAAATAAAATGACTCGGCAAAGCGTCGCGCTTTATGCCTACGTATTCTCATCAGAGAACGAGAAATCAGAGTCCACGTAGTTCGATCAACGACGGGTTACGGGAAAGGTAGCTCGCCAATACATCAGTATTGTGCCTACGTACTCTCAACAGGCATGAGAGATCAGAGCTTACGTAGTTCGGGAAACTACGGATTACGGGATTCAAATTCATCTGTTTTATCGAGTAGGGTTAAACAACAGTTCCAGCAGTTAGGGACAAAGCCTGTTTGCGGTGGCGCTGAAGTTTAACGACACTCTTTTCTTCAGAAAAGCTTTCCTTTGAATTATGGGCCCACGGGGCAAAAGGATTTGAAGTTTGTTTTCTGTCTTTTACGAAAGAAGTGTTTTTTATTGTGTTTGCAATTTCAATCGCACTAAAGACTATGACCTGAGAGTGAATGCGTCGCATGTCACCCAAAGGGTGCCATACTAAACATCTAGACTGTTGGAAAGAAGCTCTCCAACAATCCTTTCTCAGATAGCTTAAGGCTCGTAACGTACGAAAGAAATCATTCATGATTACTGTATCTTAAGCTGTTTTGAGATGAGAAGAGAACAGGTCCAACTACGGGGAGACTATCAAGTCCTACTGTTGTCATGCCAAGGATTCATCCTATAGTTGAGGTTTGAAACAGGGAACTCCTAGAAGTTATCATGCATAGGTTTCAACCTAAAGTTCTATCATCACTTCCTTATCAAAGGAAGTGAGAGTCCTAAGGGATCATATCAATGATAAACAGAAACAGATAAAGCATCAGCTTAAACAGTAAACCGATATACAGTAAAATGCATGCAATGCAAGTGAGGGAGGAAATGTGTGTGGGGCAGCAGCCTCCACAAGCTCATCTCAACCTCAAGCCAGAATGAATAACAGTAATCATACTGAGGAAATAAAATATGCTATCAAGCAGAATAAGAGACTGTAATCATACAGAAGAAAATAAAGTCATGCCATCAAGCAAAATACAGTAAACTGCAATCATACAGGAATAGTAAAACATGCTATCAAGCAACATAAACCACATGGGCAAGGGAGCAGGGCTCTACCGAATACCCGCAAGCAAAGCCATACAGTAACAGTACAAGCAGAGGGAGCAACTCAACCTCTAGTGCAATCATGCTCCTAGATTAAAGCTAGTCTAGATATGGACTTATTCTAATGCATCAAGCAAATCAAACAAGGCACATCAACAATACAGAGAAGAAACAGACAAGAAAACAAATCAACTCCTCCCTCTTCCAACTCCAAGCCTCAGCTCTTCTGACAACAACTCAGTCTTCAGACCTCCATCACTCTTGACAAATATCAATTTGCTTCTCCAGGTTTCAACCCTTCAACATAAGCTTCAACTTATTCTCTCTTCTCTAAGCTTCAGCTCCTTAATCAGTTCCACCTTCAGGCTTCACTCTTAACCACAAGTATCAACTTGATTCCTTCAAGATCTCCAAGCCTCAAAGTAAGTATCAACTTATCCTTTGTTCTTCAAGCTTCAGCTCTACACTCAATCTCAATCGAATCCTCTTCATAAGTATTAACTCAGTCTTCAAGCTCTCAAGCTCTCTTTGCTTTACCAGTCTCAACTTGGTCTTCTCTTCCTGCAAGCTTCAGCTTCTCAGAGTAGTCTTCAACCACTTGGAAGTGTCAACTTCATCCTTGAGTCTTTTTCTCAAGCCTCAGCTCTTCATTCAGTCTTTACTGGATCTTCAAGTATCAACTTGCTCTTCTTGCTCTCCAAGCCTCAGCTGCAATGGCAATGCTCAAGGAATCATCCTCTTCCACACTCTTAAATGAAGTCCTCATCTTCAAACTCAAGCCCAACATCTCTCAAGATACTCAAACCAGAAGAAATCACTTAACTGGATAAGCTAGGATATTAAACTGCTTATTGACCACCAAAGGTGACCTATAAGGGTTTAACATCAGAAGAATGGTTCCCTCAAAGGTTCTACTTCCCAGGTACCATCACTTATCCCTCCAAAGGAGGGAGGTGAATACCATGGAAGGACTTTGAATCATGGGGAAAAATGGAGGTGAAAGATACCATCCATGTTTAAGAAAGAACTTAACTAAGTCTAAGCTCTACTTAATTCCTAACCCTAAAACAACAACAAAACAAACAAGTCTTCAAGCTCTCAAGCTCCTTCTTCAATCTTCATGTCTTCCACTATGCTCCTCCATGCTCCACAAAGCAAGACCAAGCCCACCAAGCCAAGCAAAAACCCACAAAGCAAGGCAGAACAAAATACAAGCCCACAAGGGCAACACAAACAAAAATCAATTACAAAAATCAATTAAAAATAGTATACTATTATATTAAAATCTAATATAATTTCTAGGTGATCCTATATACCTACCCTTAATACCCTATATGTCCCAATATCTAACTTGACCTAGAAACCCAAAATTCTAGTGTTATTGTGGACCTATGTTAAGGGTTGACCTAAATCTACACAACCTAAAGTCATCTAATAAAAACTAATCAAAAACTAATCACAAAATTATGGAATAAATCCAGAGGGGAGCTAAAGTCCTAATCTAACTATCCTAAAAAGAATGGCCTAAAAATATGAAGGGAACTAGCTAAACAAAATTCTACAAATCTATGCATCAACATAAAAGGAATTAAAAGCTATTAAAAGAGAAAATACACAAAAAATATTAAAAATGCATGAAATGAAAATATTTTGATTTTATAATTTTCTAGACATCAATGTGAAATAGGAGAAAAAATCCCCATGAAAAAATCATCATTTTTCTATTTAATATGATTTTTCAAAGTTTAAAATAAAATGGAGAAAAAGAAATGAAATATGAAAATAATTGGTGCAGATAGCAACCCAGTGCAGTCCAATATGAGAATGGGCTTGAAACGGGGGTGCCATCAGCAATGCGCGCTAGGCCCAATTTTAACCAGAAAATCAATTCAAAAATACAAAGAAAAAGAAAAGAACACGGTACATTTAGTAAAGAAATTCAGTTCAAATCCTGACTGGGCCAAGAATTGGGGTGTGCATAGCAATCAGTCCACTAAAGCCCAAGACCACCACTTTAATGAAACACCTCGTTTCAATATCTTCAGACTTCCCTCTCCAAATGCAGAATTGAATCTCAGCCATTAGATCCATGTCCAGTCAATGAGTTCACTCTCCATCCAACGACCATGACCTTATCTTCTTCCTCCAGCCAGGGTTTGAGCTGAAGAAGCCATGGAAACAGAGCTTCATAGCTCAAGCTTCTCCTAACTCGTGCTCCATCCAAACTCAACCAAAATCCATGGTTCAAAACCCTAATCCGTTCTGAATTCATCCCTGATCACAACCATAGCCTTAGAATCAATTGAAATGCCCTCAATCTCTAAATCTGATCCAAGATCAAAACTATGCTCAAACTTCAACTTTGACTTTTCTTGAAATTGATTGGCTCAGAGTGATCACCACCTCACACTGGTTAAATCTTGCTATTAAACTCATGGTATATCTCACAATACATCGTGTTCTTGATCAAAACAAAATTGGTGTCACTAACTCAAACTTCACCAAATGATCTCAAACTTTCCAGAATCCATCTCTTACTTGTCTCTAACCATTCTAACCTAACAAATCTAACTAATTATGCTTAAATTAAGGTGTAGAGAGAAGGTTGCAAACCTGTCAAATCTTGAATACCAGATAGGTTAAATCTTCAGTTCAACCTCTCAAACTCTTTAGAATCACTCCTTGATTGATGTTAATGCTTCTGTTTGCAAAAGATTTGATCCAAGAAGCTTGAATCTCCAAATCCGATTGTGACTTGCAGCTCCCAAAATCCAAATGCTAACTCTTCAATTCTTCATGATCTTGCCCTCAATTTGGTATGCACACATTCAGTATGATCAATGGAAGGTGTTGGGATTCAAAGAAGCAATGGAAATGGTGTGGAATGTAGAAATTGCTTTCAACTTGCAATGGAAGAAATTGAAATGGCTATCTCACTCTCCTCTCTAATCTCTCACCAACCTTGCATCTGAGCAAGTTCTAATCACTATATAGGATGGTTCAGACCCATCCAGAACTTTCTGGAATCATCCAATGAGAATTTGAGATTCTCATGTCATGAGTTTTTGATTTCAATCCATCTCATGTGCCATCTTGTGCTATACCTCTTGCAGCACTTGTATCTCTTTTGAAAATCTCCTTAGATGAGATGCATGATGTGTTTGGATACTTAGCTAGCTTGTGCATTGCCTTTCCTTGTGTTTTGCATATGTACCTTAATATGCAAGCAATCATTTTCCAAAGCAAGTCCATGATCTAATCTTCAAATCAAAAATGTGGCTGAACCATTGTTTCTAAAATGTTTTCTAGAGTCAAAATGACCTATTACATGCCATGGTTTGGATGTGTAGCTTGGAAATTTCAATTTCCAACTTTGACTTATTTAACTTATGCCTCCATTTTAGGTCATTTTTACCATTTTGAGCTACAAGCCTTTTCAACATCTCATGACTTCCTTACTAGCCTTAAAACATCATTTTAAGCAAGTTTAATGTTGAAGATTTTTCCATTTGAAGCTTGGAAATAGGAGTTATGTCCTTATGCTTGAAATGACCTGTAATCTCCAAATGACCAAAATGCCCTTGACTTGTCAAAGCCATAACTTGAGTTCTACAAATCCTATCAAGGACTTCTAGTATTCTATAGAAATATAAGAGAATAAGGAACAACATTCATGTTGACCAAAAGTTCATAGGAATCATCCTTCTTGGGCAAAAGTTGGATGCAAGTTGGGTGACTTTCAAGGCCCCAGATTCACATACCTCAGATGACCTGTAACTTGTCAAAGTCATAACTTGAGCTCTACAAATCATATAAAGGACTTCTAGTACTCAAATTAAAGCTAAGAACAAGATATACACCATTCATGTTAGGGGTAAGATGAGATGACAATCACATCGTGAGCTAAACTGCCTTGAAGATAGGGGTCAAACTAGGGGATTTTACACTGTCAAGCCTTAGAAACCCTAGCTTGAAACTTCTCAATCTCCTCAATCATGAGGAGTTGACCTTGGAATCATCCTTATAGCATTTCAATGCATCAATCCATGATCACATGGCTCTTGGGTTAGGTCTCAACCTTCTCCAAATCATCAGTTGACCTAGGGTTGACCCAGTCAAACCCTAATTACACCAATCATGGTTGTGGCTTCTTAATCTTGCACAATGACCTGTCTAGGCTTCATGATGGCTTTCAAGACATCTAATAAGCTCTCTCAAAGCTTCAAGTCCATCCTCATAGCTTCATAATCATCTGAGGAGCTCCCACAACTCTCAAGTTAGGAGGCACACAGCCTTGGTTTCAACCAATCTCTCTGAGGATCTCTTAACTTCTCTGACAAAGATATCAACCCTTGAACACTTGAATAACCTTCTTGTCTAGCTTCATGGTCTTGTAGTGCTCTTGGTTGGTAATCATACCTCTTGATCTCCTGCACACATGTCAATGAAATGCAAGTGATAATGCTAATGTGAATGCAATGAAACATAAGCTAGGTAATGAAATGTTGGTCAAATTTTAGGGTGCAACAGCTGCCCCTATTCAAACGGCTTGGACCTGACTGGGTGAGGAGCGAACGGCTCTCAGCCAATCAAGGTAAAAGACGGTTGAATACCAACACACCCGAAAATTTTCCAACTGCACAAGTACACGGTACTCTGATGGGAACAAATCTTCGAACACTGGAATATTAGCTGCACGGCAACTAGCTGGAGAGTTGGTCACACGGTAACCGGTAATACGTGATCGATCATGCCGTTAGGCATCAAGATTCCTCGGGACTCATCAGGTCAACAATTAAGTTAGTCATGCCGTCGGGCATTCAAAGAAAACTTTCGGGCATCAGCCGGACTCCATCAGCAAGTCGGGAATAGGATTCTCGGTCAATCATGAGCCAATTGGGGATATCCAAACTTCTGCCATCAGGCACTCCGCGTCAGCTGAGAGAACTGCTTCGTTAACACGGCCGAACTTCAATCGTCTAGTCTTCAGGGGAAGTTTCAACTTCGCTGTTCAGGAACCTGCTGGGATGACACATCTCCGCTGGGGATTCTGGAGAACTATCAAGTAACTCTGCTTCGGGGATCCAGGAATCATTCTGGATGAATCAACTCTGCTGAGGACTTCAAGAATCATCTTGGACAAATAACTCCGCCGGGGACTTCAAGAATCATCCTGAACCGATAACTATGCTGGAGATTTCAGGAATCATCCTGAGCAAACACTCTGTCGGGGATTTCAAGCATCAACTTGAGCAACCGATTCTGGCGACTGCACTGGGGATTTTAAGAATCATCTTAAGCAAACGGCCTTGCCGGGGAATTCAAGAATCATCTTGAGTAAGTGACTCCGTTGGGAGGAATTCAAGAATCATCTTGAGCAAGCGATTCTGCGGTGGAACACCTGCAAAACAAGAACGGTAACAACCTAGATCATGCTTACTATGCATATGTTTCGGCAATAGCGCAATGCTCCACACGGTGGAAATGTTACACGTTTATGATAAATGCTATGCAGTCATGCAAAATGCTGCGATCCCGTCAGCAAAATAAATGCTGAAGGGAGAATCCTCCTGTCAAGGAGAAAGGACCACTCAGATAGGGGGAGGAATCATCCTGCTAAGGAGAACAAGGTCACGCCAATCTCAATCGGGTGCTGCGAGGAAGTGAACTTCAGTTGACTGCTGCAGGGGAACGAAGCTCTACGAGAACCTGGACCTGCTGAGGGAAAGCGATGTCAATCGCGGGAATAAACTGCACGGCCTTCACGGCTACTTCCCTGGAGATAACGACTCTGGTGGGGAAATATGGCATCAGCTATTCGACATTCCACTGGGGAAAACCAATCATGGCCTGAACTGCTTCCCAGGACTCGGCTCTCTTGGAGATTTGTAAACTCGGCTGAGGAAGAAGAAATCATTCTGCTTGCTGGGGAGAGTACGACTCTGTGGGGAAACTCAATTCCGCTGGAGACTTCAGTCTTGAACTATCAACTGCTGCACACTTCGGTGAATGACTCAACTGAGGAGATGACGATCCTTCAGGATGCATCTGATCGGGGAGAGAATCTTCTCTGCCTGGGGAGACACATCAATGCTCGCGATCTCGTGTTCAGACTCTGCGGGGAGAGGCTGCTGACCTTTGATGGAGAAGGAGGAATCATCCTGCTTGGGGATACGCACGACGCACTGTCTGGAATATGCTACACCTGTAACAACACAAACAAACAGACAAGATACCCTTCTCAAAGGGACCTATCAAGGTTATTATCTCGTGACAATGTTCAAGTAATTAATTGTTTCAACAATCAGTGGCCTAGGCCAGTAAGTTTATGTATGCGCATTTTATTAAAAACATCGGCGTTCTTTTTCGCAAACAAAACAGATAAATGCTAAACAGGCAAACAGAAATGCTGAATAGTACACATTTTATTGATAACGAACCCCTGAATGGGTAAAAATGTTTTACAACGGATGCAAGCCCCTGGAATGAGGAAGCCGCGCAAAAATAAAACATAAATATACATCAGTATATACAAATGTCGGCAACGAGGCGTAGACGAACACCATGAGTTGATCCCTCTATGACCCACTCGACTTCGATACTTCTCCGACACTTCAGCTTCAGAAGAGATTGATTCAGATAAACGGCCCTCAGGTCCTCCAAACCACTAAACAATGAAAGTCCACACGCGGAACGCAGTCATTTGCTTTTTCAAATCCCTAACTTTTGCGTGAACCGCCCTTTGCGGGTTTTCAGTTCACCGGGATACCCTTTTTTGCCAAAGTCGCCCATCCGGGTTTTCGACTTTGCGGGTGTACATTTTTTCAATTTATATCCCTAATTTTTGCCCGAACCTTTTTCCTTTTTTATGGTTCGCCGGGATACCCCATTTTTGCCTGGACTCTCTTTTTACTGTCCAGCGGGTCGTTTTCAAGCAAAGTATTTTTTAACTGCGTCCGCGTTCACCGGGGATGCAAAATCTTCACCATCCATCGTGGATAACAACAAAGCTCCTCCCGAGAAGACCTTGCTGACGACGTATGGACCTTCGTAATTAGGAGTCCACTTGCCCCGGTGATCGGAGTGTGGAGGAAGAATCTTCTTCAGGACGAGATCACCCGTCTGAAAGCTTCTAGGCCGCACCTTCTTATCATAAGCTTTCTTCATTCGGCTTTGGTATAAACGACCATGCGCAATCGATGCTAACCTCTTCTCGTCCATCAGGCTGAGTTGGTTCAGTCAGTTCTTAATCCATTCTGCCTCGTCGAGTTTCACGTCAACCAAAACTCGTAAAGAAGGGATCTCCACTTCTAACGGTAGGACGGCTTCCATACCGTACACCAAGGAGAAAGGAGTTGCCCCGGTTGACGTACGTACCGTCGTACGATAACCGTGCAGTGGAAATGGCAGCATCTCGTGCCAATCCTTGTAGGTCACAACCATCTTCTGAACAATCTTCTTTATGTTCTTATTGGCCGCTTCAACGGTGCCGTTCATCTTCGGCCGGTAAGGAGATGAGTTGTGGTGTTCAATCTTGAAACTCTGGCACAGCTCCTTCATCATCTTGTTATTCAGATTCGAACCATTATCAGTAATGATCCGCTCGGGAATTCCGTAACGACAGATGATGTCCCTCTTTATGAATTTAGCCACCACCTGCTTGGTCACATTAGCATATGAGGCTGCCTCCACCCACTTGGTGAAGTAGTCGATAGCTACTAGAATGAAGCGATGACCGTTAGATGCAGTGGGCTCGATCTTGCCTATCATGTCGATGCCCCACATGGAGAACGGCCACGGGGAGGACATGACATTTAACGGGCACGACGGCACATGAACTTTATCAGCATAAATCTGGCACTTATGACATCTCTTCGCAAATTTAAAACAATCTGACTCCATCGTCAGCCAGTAATATCCTGCTCTCAGGATCTTTCTCGTTATAGCATGCCCGCCGGCGTGCGTACCAAATGTGCCTTCATGGACTTCTTCCATGAGCATACTCGCCTCTTTCTCGTCTACACATCTGAGTAGCACGAGATCGTGGTTTCTCTTATACAAAACTCCATCAGGATTGAGATAAAAATTTCCAGACAGCCTCCTCAGAGTCTTCTTATCCTGGGTTGACGCACCCGCAGGATACTCCTTAGTCATAAGGAAAGTCTGGATGTCATGGAACCATGGCTTGCCATCGGGGGCTTCCTCGATCGCAAAGACGAATGCAGGTCTATCAAGACGAGAAAGGACAATTCTTGGAGCTTCATTCCAAAAATTGACTTTATACATCGAAGCCAACGTGGCTAAGGCATCAGCCATCTGATTTTCTGCTCTGGGCACATGATGGAGTTCCACTCGATCAAAGAACGGAAGCAGCCTTCTGGCATAGTTCATGTACGGCACCAAATTCGATTGGCGAGTCTCCCACTCCCCTTTAATTCGGTTGATCACAAGCGCCGAGTCACCATATACATCTAGGTTCTTGATTCTCAAATCAATTGCCTCTTCTAGACCCATGATGCATGCTTCGTACTCCGCTTCGTTATTGGTGACTGGAAACGTCAGTCTCGCAGTGAACGGGATGTGAGATCCGTGGGGAGTCGTGATGACCGCCCCAATGCCACTTCCATAAGAATTAACCGCCCCGTCAAATATCAATTTCCACTGGGATTTCCTATCTGGCCCCTCGTCGGGCAACGGCTCAACGCAATCCTTCGCTTTGAGAAACATGATATCCTCATCAGGGAATTCAAATTTCATCGGCTGGTAATCCTCGATCGGCGGTTCGACAAGGTAATCAGACAATACGCCTCCCTTGATGGCCTTCTGGGAAACGTACTGAATGTCGTATTCCGTCAACACCATTTGCCATCTGGCAATCCTGCCCGAAAGCGCTTGCTTCTCGAAGACGTACTTGATCGGATCCATCTTCGAAATTAGCATGGTGGTGTGATTGAGCATGTACTGTCGTAAACGTTTGGCAGCCAGGCTAAGGCACAACACGTTTTCTCCAGCATCGAGTAACGAGATTCACAGTCAGTGAACTTTTTACTCAAATAGTAAATGGCATGCTCCTTTCTGCCCGTCTCGTCGTGTTGACCGAGAACACACCCCATACTATTCTCAAGAACTGTCAAGTACATGATTAATGGCCGTCCAGCCACTGGGGGTATCAAGATTGGAGGTTCCTGAAGATACTGCTTTATCTTGTCGAATGCCTTCTGGCAATCCTCATTCCAGGTAATCGCCTGATCTTTCTTTAAAAGCTTGAACATCGGTTCACACGTGGCCGTGAGTTGAGAAATAAACCTTGCAATGTAGTTTATTCTTCCCAAGAAACCACGAACTTCTTTTTCTGTTTTTGGCACTGGCATTTCTTGTATGGCTTTTATTTTCGCAGGATCAACCTCGATGCCTCTTTCGCTCACGATAAACCCCAGTAACTTTCCGGACCGTACTCCGAAAGTACATTTGTTAGGATTCAGCCTCAACCTGAACTTCCTAAGCCTCTCAAAAAGCTTCAGCAAATTGACCAGATGTCCCTCCCCCGTTTGGGACTTCGCAATCATGTCATCAACATAGACTTCAATCTCATGATGAATCATGTCATGAAACAAAGTTACCATAGCTCGTTGGTAAGTGGCCCCTGCGTTCTTCAGACTGAAAGGCATTACCTTATAGCAAAATGTTCCCCAGGGAGTGATAAACGTAGTTTTCTCCATGTCCTCCGGCACCATCTTGATCTGATTGTAACCGGAGAAGCCATCCATGAACGAAAACACGGAGAACTGGGCTGTGTTGTCGACCAACACATCGATATGAGGCAACGGGAAATCATCTTTAGGGCTTTCCCTATTCAAATCCCGATAATCGACGCACATTCGTACCTTACCGTCCTTCTTCGGTACATGTACTATGTTGGCGACCCACGGAGGGTAAGTAGTGACCGCTAAGAAGCCAGCATCAAGCTGTTTCTGCACTTCTTCTTTGATCTTGACGGCCATTTCTGGTCTCGTCCTCCTAAGCTTCTGCTTGACGGGAGGACAATCTTCTCGCAGCGGCAAGTGGTGGACCACGATGTCAGTATCAAGTCCGGGCATATCTGCGTATGACCAAGCAAAGACGTCACTATACTCTCTCAGCATCTCGACCAATCTCTGCGTGACATCACTATGCAATGCATCCCCTATCCTGACGTTTCTGACGAGTTCTTCAGCACCCAGATTCACGATCTCGATCTCCTCTTCATGAGGCAGAATAACTTTCTCCTCTTGTTTCAACAAGCAGGCCAACTCTTCAGGAAGGTCTTCGTCTTCACCAATCTCTTCTTCGGCTTGATAGATCGGGCAATCGAAGTCGAAGTGAGCCGTAGAAGGTCCAAAGTCGATGTCATCTGTTATGTGGATCCTGCAATAACAAGGGTTAAGCTTAAAACAAGGATATGCAGGTTAGCACAAACCCCATCGCCATTTTACTGTTTTTCAAAACAAATATAAAACAGGAATAACAGAGATCACAATATTTGAATACGAAGAAAAATGCCTTTGATTTATTAACAAAATGTATGTACATAATCCAACAAGGCCCTGACAATAAAACCACTATGCCCCGGGTAAGACATAGGGTTGTACAATGATTGGAAAAAGTAAATCATTACTCTTCGCTTGTCATCTGGATGATATCCTTGACGGACCAATTGTTGAGGCCCTCGCCTGGCTTGCTTGGCTGGATCCAAGAGTCTAAGTCACAATTGCTATCTCCGCTGTCTTCAGACACCGCGTTGATGCTTTCGAAAATCACTCCGCCACTGGTAAACTGGATCGGCCCTTTACCTCGAGACGCACTGCTAGAAGAAGAAGCTTCAACTCCAGGAGAATATCCCAACCCAAACTTATCTTGCTTATTAGGTATCTCCAGAATTCGCCCCCAGCCTGGGGTAGATCCGGCTTGGACAACGGCCCGAGCTTCCTTGAACGAGGAGAGAGTCATCTCTGGCTTTTCCGTGACTACAGGAGCTACTTCCTTCACTTTGACAGCTTCGAACGCTTGGCATAGAGTCTCATGGATTTCACCATCCATCTCCACATACTTGAAGGATGACAAATGGCTCACCATTATATCTTCCTCGCCACAAACAGTTACGATGCTACCTCCGACAACATACTTGAGTTTCTGGTGCAACGTGGAGGTCACGGCACCAGCAGCATGGATCCATGGTCGGCCCAAGAGACAACTGTAGGCAGGCATGATGTCCATAATATAAAAGACCGCGTCGAATGTTTCTGGCCCGACTTGGATTGGCAGGGTCACCTCCCCGAAAACATGTCGTTTAGTTCCGTCGAACGCCTTCACAACCAGATCATTGGGTGTGCAAATCACTCCACGAGTATCCAACTTCATTAATGCCTTCTTCGGAAGAACATTAAGTGACGAACCCGTGTCCACCAACACGTGCGACATAATCGTGCCCCTACACTCTATCGAGATGTGCAGGGCGCTATTGTGATTCCTCCCTTTCGGCGTCAGCTCCAGGTCTGTGAAACCTAGCCCATTTCCAGCATTTACGTGGGCTACGACATCTTCTAGCTGATTTACCGATATTTCCTGCGGTACATATGCGGCGTTTAACACCTTCAGCAGCGCGTTGCGGTGCGCTTCGGAACACAGCAATAAGTTCAGGATGGAAATCTTCGAGGGCGTCTGATAGAGATGGTCTACAATCTTGTAGTCACTCTTTTTAATCAACCGCATAAACTCCTCGGCATCTTTAACAAGCAAGTCTTTTTCTACCCCCCACGGGATCTCTTCAACGACTTTACTTTTACCTTTATCGGCCGCATCAGCTCTGACCGCTTTATCCGCCACGACCTCTGGTGGTGCAAACATTCTTCCGCTGC
>OZ012741.1:98688804-98844608 GCA_963859935.3 Lathyrus sativus
CCATCACTTATCCCTCCAAAGGAGGGAGGTGAATACCATGGAAGGACTTTGAATCATGGGGAAGAATGGAGGTGAAAGATACCATCCATGTTTAAGAAAGAACTTAACTAAGTCTAAGCTCTACTTAATTCCTAACCCTAAAACAACAACAAAACAAACAAGTCTTCAAGCTCTCAAGCTCCTTCTTCAATCTTCAAGTCTTCCACTATGCTCCTCCATGCTCCACAAAGCAAGACCAAGCCCACCAAGCCAAGAAAAAACCCACAAAGCAAGGCAGAACAAAATACAAGCCCACAAGGGCAACACAAACAACAATCAATTACAAAAATCAATTAAAAATAGTATACTATTATATTAAAATCTAATATAATTTCTAGGGGATCCTATATACCTACCCTTAATACCTTATATGTCCCAATATCTAACTTGACCTAGAAACCCAAAATTCTAGTGTTATTGTGGACCTATGTTAAGGGTTGACCTAAATCTACACAACCTAAAGTCATCTAATCAAAACTAATCAAAACTAATCACAAAATTATGGAATAAATCCAGAGGGGAGCTAAAGTCCTAATCTAACTATCCTAAAAATAATGGCCTAAAAATATGAAGTGAACTAGCTAAACGAAATTCTACAAATATATGCATCAACATAAAAGGAATTAAAAGCTATTAAAAGAGAAAATACACAAAAAATATTAAAAATGCATGAAATGAAAATATTTTGATTTTATAATTTTCTAGACATCAATGTGAAATAGGAGAAAAAATCCCCATGAAAAAATCATCATTTTTCTATTTAATATGATTTTTCAAAGTTTAAAATAAAATGGAGAAAAAGAAATGAAATATGAAAATAATTGGTGCAGATAGCAACCCAGTGCAGTTCAATATGAGAATGGGCTTGAAACGGGGGTGCCATCAGCAATGCGCGCTAGGCCCAATTTTAACCAGAAAATCAATTCAAAAATACAAAGAAAAAGAAAAGAACACGGTACATTTAGTAAAGAAATTCAGTTCAAATCCTGACTGGGCCAAGAATTGGGGTGTGCATAGCAATCAGTCCACTAAAGCCCAAGACCACCACTTTAATGAAACACCTCGTTTCAATATCTTCAGACTTCCCTCTCCAAATGCGAAATTGAATCTCAGCCTTTAGATCCACGTCCAGTCAATGAGTCCACTCTCCATCCAACGGCCATGACCTTATCTTCTTCCTCCAGCCAGGGTTTGAGCTGAAGAAGCCATGGAAACAGAGCTTCATAGCTCAAGCTTCTCCTAACTCGTGCTCCATCCAAACTCAACCAAAATCCATGGTTCAAAACCCTAATCTGTTCTAAATTCATCCCTGATCACAACCATAGCCTTAGAATCAATTGAAATGCCCTCAATCTCTAAACCCGATCCAAGATCAAAACTATGCTCAAACTTCAACTTTGACTATTCTTGAAATTGATTGGCTCAGAATGATCACCACCTGACACTGGTTAAATCTTGCTATTAAACTCATGGTATATCTCACTATACATCGTGTTCTTGATCAAAACAAAATTGGTGTCACTAACTCAAACTTCACCAAATGATCTCAAACTTTCCAGAATCCATCTCTTACTTGTCTCTAACCATTCTAACCTAACAAATCTAACTAATTATGCTTAAATTAAGGTGTAGAGAGAAAGTTGCACACCTGTCAAATCTTGAATACCAGATAGGTCAAATCTTCAGTTCAACCTCTCAAACTCTTCAGAATCACTCCTTGATTGATGTTAATGCTTCTGTTTGCAAAAGATTTGATCCAAGAAGCTTGAATCTCCAAATCCGATTGTGACTTGCAGCTCCCAAAATCCAAATGCTAACTCTTCAATTCTTCATGATCTTGCCCTCAATTTGCTATGCACACATTCAGTATGATCAATGGAAGGTGTTGGGATTGAAAGAAGCAATGGAAATGGTGTGGAATGTAGAAATTGCTTTCAACTTGCAATGGAAGAAATTGAAATGGCTATCTCACTCTCCTCTCTAATCTCTCACCAACCTTGCATCTGAGCAAGTTCTAATCACTATATAGGATGGTTCAGACCCATCCAGAACTTTCTGGAATAATCCAATGAGAATTTGAGATTCTCATGTCATGAGTTTTTGATTTCAATACATCTCATGTGCCATCTTGTGCTATACCTCTTGCAGCACTTGTATCTCTTTTGAAAATCTCCTTAGATGAGATGCATGATGTGTTTTGATACTTAGCTAGCTCGTGCATTGCCTTTCCTTGTGTTTTGCATATGTACCTTAATATGCAAGCAATCATTTTCCAAAGCAAGTCCATGATCTAATCTTCAAATCAAAAATGTGGCTGAACCATTGTTTCTAAAATTTTTTCTAGAGTCAAAATGACCTATTACATTCCATGGTTTAGATGTGTAGCTTGGAAATTTCAATTTCCAACTTTGACTTATTTAACTTATGCCTCCATTTTAGGTCATTTTTACCATTTTGAGCTACAAGCCTTTTCAACATCTCATGACTTCCTTACTAGCCTTAAAACATCATTTTAAGTAAGTTTGATGTTGAAGATTGTTCCATTTGAAGCTTGGAAATAGGAGTTATGGCCTTATGCTTGAAATGACCTGTAATCTCCAAATGACCAAAATGCCCTTGACTTATCAAAGCCATAACTTGAGTTCTACAAATCCTATCAAGGACTTCTAGTACTCTCTAGAAAGCTAAGAGAATAATGAACAACATTCATGTTGGTCAAAAGTTCATAGAAATCATCCTTCTTGGGCAAAAGTTGGATGCAATTTGGGTGACTTTCAAGGCCCCAGATTCACATACCTCAGATGACCTGTAACTTGTCAAAGTCATAACTTGAGCTATACAAATCCTATCAAGGACTTCTAGTACTCAAATTAAAGCTAAGAACAAGCTCTACAACATTCATGTTAGGGGTAAGATGAGATGACAATCACATCTTGAGCTAAACTGCCTTGAGGATAGGGGTCAAACTAGGGGATTTTACACTATCAAGCCTTAGAAACCCTAGCTTGAAACTTCTCAAACTCCTCAATCATGATGAGTTGACCTTGGGATCATCCTTATAGAATTTCAATGCATCAATCCATGATCACATGACTCTTGGGTTAGGTCTCAACCTTCTCCATATCATCAGTTGACCTAGGGTTGACCCAGTCAAACCCTAATTACACCAATCATGGCTGTGGCTTCTTAATCTTGCACAATGACCTGTCTAGGCTTCATGATGGCTTTCAAGACATCTCATAAGCTCTCTCAAAGCTTCAAGTCCATCCTCATAGCTTCAGAATCATCTGAGGAGCTCCCACAACTCTCAAGTTAGGAGGCACACAACCTTAGTTTCAACCAATCTCTTTGAGGATCTCTTAACTTCTCTGACAAAGATATCAACCCTTGAACACTTGAATAACCTTCTTGGCTAGATTCATGGTCTTGTAGTGCTCTTTATTGGTAATCATACCTCTTGATCTCCTGCACACATGTCAATGAAATGCAAGTGATAATGCTAATGTGAATGCAATGAAACATAAGCTAGGTAAAGCAATGTTGGTCAAATTTTAGGGTGCAACAAATGTCCTTTAAACAGCAGTTCAAATGAAGAGTCTAAATAAAAGAAGAAAGACCATATATGAGCAGCTCTATGTGACTGAGTTCTAACTAACTTGGTCCCTTATCCTAGAATCCATTTCATGCTCCAGTTATCACAGCTGAGAAGGCTTACCATAAGCAGCTGCACGCTCCACCAACATTTCACGTCCCAATGGCCAAGAGGACGCCTTCACCAAAAGCCGTATGTTTCTACCAAATCAACGAAACAAGACATATCAAAATTCGGACAGCAGCCTACAGAACACAACAGAAAGCCTGCGCACAACAACACAATATCAGAGAAATACTAAAAGACCAGGATTGCCATTAACAAAAATAAAAGAGGTATCATGTAACTGATAGAGGAAACCATCATCGTTTGTCTTGGATAACACCTTTACAACTTGCCCCGTGCACATGTCCATTCACTGTTGCTGCAATGTAAATCTAGAGGAATATGAGAATTCCTTAAAAACCTCACGAAAGCATTCCAAAATATATGATGGTATTCACGCGGCAGCAAAATACTACACAGGCACATCAACATGTCATCAGCCCCAAGCATCGGTAGCACGACATCAGCAGAGCACTAGCTGCGAACGACAACTGCGTTTATCTATACATCATCTGCAAACACCAACAACAGCAGTACAAAAGAACATCCCTCTTCAACCCCAACCTGACATTGGACATGTGGTCATCAAACCAGACAACAGGGAACGTTATTATTAGAAAACGCTTTGTTGATAGCAATTCCAGCTTACATAATCTTATTCTCAATGTTGTTACTGTGCCGTTTCTTGATTCTGATAAACTCATTAAACCAATCTATAATGACCTGTTTATCTGATTGGCATTTGGAAGGTCGAATACAAACCCTTACACTCGATAAGTCTTTCTCAAGTGAGACCGTCAAGTCGCTTTGCAGTTGATGCACTGGAGGCAATGAATGAAACTATTAGCAAAGTTCAGGAGTATGCTAAATTTGTGAAACATTCTGAATCTCACGAAGAGAAGTTTATTGAGTATGTGCAACAACTAGAGGTACCTAGTTTGGTGAACCTATTGATTGATGACAATTATAAATGGGATACGACATACCGTATGCTTGTAGCTGCCTGTGAACTAAAGGAAGTCTTTGCTCGTTTATGACTCTAACTATGGATGACGGGAAGCAGATTAAAACTCTTTGCACATATTTGAAACATTTGTACGATGCATCTCGCATTTTAACTACCCGACCGTATCCAACTGCAAACTTATTTTTTTTTGCCGAAGTGTCGAAACTTCATATGGAGTTGACTATTGCAGCCTTCAGCCAGGATCTTTTTCTCAGTAGTTCGATTTTGCCCTTGCTCCAGAACTTTGATCAGTATTGAAGATATAGCCGTGGATAAGGATAGTCGAGGATGGCCTTCATGAACTATTCATTAAATATAACACTGAAATGCTTCATCTTGCCGCAACAACTGGTGGTGGAAAAGGGGATGAGATTGTGTTAACAGTAGAGCCATATGAAGGGCCGGTTGATGGTTCTCTTTTTGCCGATGAAGGAGTCAGAGAAGTGGAATAACCACCGTAAGCCCGCCTGATAATATTCTTTAGTTTTCTACACAAACAGCAGCAAACATCCAAGCCATCAGCATTCTGCAACAACACATTACGACACGTCAGCGCAAATTCGAAATGATAAACAGAGAAAGAATCAAACATTTATCAACACAATCAAACAATTTCAAGCCTTTCCGAGCAAGCCCCAACGCGTTTCAAACAAATTAACGCCATCATTTACAGCGGAATCAAATGCAATGTTTCAAAAATGGAAACTTTGAAGCGGGAATGGAAGCTAATCAGACAAATTTCGAGCAAATCAATAGCACTTCACTTCTTACCAAAACGGCATCCGACATGTTCGTTCGAAATAGGAAGGTTCTTTATCACAAAGATCAGCGTCAATTTTCGACAACCTATAAAAGGAGAGAACGAACACAAAAATCCCAATTCGAAAACATCAGAAACCCACAAAATTATTTTCACAAAAAATCACAAACAGAAACAATATTCAGAAATACACCCATCACAAAACCCCAACCAGAAATCCATTCGAAGAAAAAACCTAAAATTAAGATAAGGACTTATCTTTTCAATTCCACCGGAATCCCCTTCGTAAACCTCGTTCGCCGGCCATCCGTCCATGTATCACCGCCCTCAAACCATCACCGGAGGAACCATTGCTATCTTCATCATGGGTAACGCTCTTAATTGACATGTCCATTTCACGATTGATGTGCGCTTTCGCGTTTTTTTTCTTATGATAGGTGTTACGAAAAATGGATGAGCGAAGAACAAGCAAAATCGGAGGAGAAGATGGGAGATTAGAGACGAGATAGAGAAGGAATCGATGAAGAAAAGCGAAGAAGATCGAACAAGAGAGGAATTGCAGAGGAGAGAAGAATTGGAGGAATGAAGAAGGAGACGCGAGCGGAGATCGCCGATGATTTAGGGATTTGGGGCTAGGGTTTCTATACTTCAATTTTTTTCCTGATGTAATGTAAATCTAGTGCATGCTCACACACACTCCACACCATGCACCACACGATCATCACCGTCTGATTCACATCATGCGCACCACAACACTCCATACCGTGCACCCTCGCCAGTGAAACCCACAGGATCGCACGCCTCCACCACTTAATCCCTAATCTTTTCACTAACCCACATGATTAACCATTAAACCATTAATTAACCTAATTTACCTATTTAATTTAATTAAATCTTTTTTTAAAACTAATCTAATAATTAACTAACCTCCTAATTAACCCACTTAATCTTCACTTAGTTTAATCTAATTATTTATCTTTTTTAATTAACCACTATTAATCTCTAATAAACCATTTTCTCTAAAATGAACTAGTATATCTTTTTAAATTAACCTTTTAATAAATTAACCTAAATTAATCATTGTCTAATCAGTTTTTTTTAATTAAACCAACTAATAAACTTTTTACTTAAATTAATCTCTTTAAATCACCCCTTTTCTTTTATTTAATTAATTTGACCTAATAAAACCTATTTCATTCAATTAATCTATCTTTCTCTAAATTAGAGTTATTTAACTAAACCATCTTTTTTTTCTTCTATTTAATTATTTACTCTTTTAATAAATCAAATTATCTTATTTATCTTAATAACTTTTGTAATAATATAATTAAAACCTTTTTCCTAAATAAATCTAAGCCTTAAGTAACAACCTTTGTTTTAAAATTGATAATAACCACTCTTCCCATAATATTAAAACCTATTCTCTTAATAATCTTTTACTAAAACGAATCCATTTAACTTTTTAATTAATATAACTTTTTTTCTCAAAAAAACCAATCTCACTAAAAAATATAATAAATAAAATAACCTTTTCTCAAATTAATTTATCATCTTAAGTTTTATTAATACAATCAATTCATCATTAATACAACATTTTCGTAAAGAAATCAAATAATCTCACACCAATTCAAAATCAATCAAATATCCCTCTTAAGGTCAACCTCTCCCGAATTAATCAACATGCACGCTTACGCTTCCACACCAACACATTCACGATTCACACACTCACCTAGCGCTTTCATGCGTTCGTGTATGTTTTATCTATCTGCTTTATTTTCCTTTCCGCAATTTACCTTTCCGCAATTTATATCATCGTATTGCATTCCGTCCAAAGGAAGAACCTGCGCATGATCCCAACAATCGTGCATATGCATTCACATTTGCATCATTCTCCTCACACGATCCTTGATCTCATTCAAGTTGATCGCTTAAGATAGATCCTACCTCATAGGAAGGACCTTGTCTTTTATCTTACGACTTAGACAAAATACAAACAACACAATACAACATTCAAACACAATAGAGACATAGATGTTAATCATCTTAAGCGAGATAGAATCTCTACCCCACAACAATACAATCAACATGTAGGGACTTTGCCTTAAGAGAGATAGAGGCGTACTCGTCAAATAATCCGAGTACTTGAGCCCTTCTCTTAAGACGATGCAAAGACCATTTTTTCTACAACCTGTGGCAGTTAAATCTCCCTTAAAATGATAATGCATCTCTTCTCCTAAAATCAATCAATCAACTGCCCTAAACCCGTAGGAACTTTGACCACAGTCAAAGAACTCCTCTAACCCTTTAGGGGAACTACAAATACTCTGATTCCACTCCCGTAAGGATATGTAGGCATAAGATGCGACATCTTATCGAGTATACTTAGAAATAAACCCCTAGGTCCCTTAACCTTTAAGCAAATAAACACTTAGCAATAAACAAACATAAAACAAGAGGTTCCTGTAGAGTACTACATAAACTTAGGATGCTAGCACCTTCCCTAAGTTTAACCAACCCCCGAACCTATAACTCTCTAAACCTTGAATTTGCATTGCATTATGGGAATTTTGATCTTTATCCCTTCCTTTGGAAAAATCAAAGTTCGGTTGCAAAATGAATTAAAGATTCAAACTAATCAATAGTTTGATGTCCGATTTTCACCGCGACAGAGTTGCTTGAGGTTGGGGTACAGAGGGAGCTGTAACAGAAGGTTTCTTTGGTTTAAAAACACGAGGAGGAGAAGGTGAAGGTGATGGTAAAGGTTCATGGAGAGTTTGATCAGACGTTAATACCTCTTTGAAAGTTTCAAGAATAGAGTCCAAACTTGCCTCTAGAGGATTGACCTTTTGCTTCTTGACCATTTTAGGCTTGACAGCAGCAGCTTCACCAGTAGCCTTCCTCTTGGGTTTAGAAGATCCTTCTTCAGCAACCTTTCTCTTCTTCTTGTGTCTGGCCTCATACAGATCTGGAGCAGGTTCACCTGCCTTCTGAACCAGATTTGCTGGTAGAGGAGTTCCATCATTCAGACACTCTGCAATGTAATTCAGAATAATCTCCCTTGGTTCATCAGCAAAGAACATAGTAAAATTATCAACTGGAATCCTTCTTTGAGTGACCTCTTTAGAGTTTATTTTCTTTGGAGCAGAAGTAACTTCTTCTACAACTTTCATCCTCTGAAGACTCTTCCCATTCATAGGTTTTCCAATTACAGAAGCTAACTCTTCCTTCAGTCCAACTTCTACCAGATGACCAACAAGACCATTCTCAGTCAGAATGTCTGAGATAAGTCTTCCCATTGGAATCTAGTTTCTTATCTTTTGATATTTGGTTCTGACCTCTTCCCTCGACTGTTTAACGTGTGTCCACAAATGATTAAACAGAAGATATGACAGATCCACCTTTGTGCTCTGACTCAGACAATACATGAAGTATAGCTGATCAGTGTTAACATAGTCTGGAGAATTGGAAGATTTTCTATGATGAATGCAACTCATGAAAATCTTAGCCCAGATCCTGTAAGCTGGCTTCAAGTTCTTTACTTTGTTAGAAGCGTCTCCAGATGAGCAAACTTCTCTATACACATCAGTTATATCTACACGCCCAACTGGCAGATTAGTGACTCCATAAGTTTCCTCATATCCTATGAGTTTCCTTATCAAATCTTCAGTAATAACAATTTCTTTACCCAGAACGTAAGAAACTATGAACTTAGGGCAAGTAGAAGCATGTATCCAAAATTCCTTTACCAGACAAGGATAAACTGTTCCCATCAGCCTATCAAAAAACTTAGTCCAACACTGTGCATCAACAATGGGACGAAGATCATACCCATTTTCAGCAAAAGATTCAAAGTTAACAATGGATTCACACAAGACCTCAAGCTTATCAACAGGCGTGAGTAAAGTTCTAATGGGTTCCTTGAAGGCAACAACACCCATATTTGAAGAAGAAACAGCAGCCATTGAAGATTGAAACTGAGCAGACGTTGATGATGAAGTTGCCATTGATGTTCTTGAAGATTTAGGGTTACAGAGATGTTTGGGTTTGAGAGAGAGATGAAAGCAATGAAACAAGAAGAAATGCATACAAGGTGTTCGTGAGAGTGAAAAGTGTGAAATGTGTAAAGTTGTGGCATTTATAGAAGAAATTAGGGCACACAAGTGTCACACGTTCAACACACTTACCACTTAGCACTTAATGAAGAGAATATAATCATTTCAAGCAATTAATGATTCTGACAATTGGGGGGAAAACGAGAAACTCAATATTCAAAAATAGTACCTCAAACGTCAATTCAGTATTGTGCACTCCACCTTTTCAGATTCAGAGTTACACGTGTTTGCTTGCATGTGCTTCTGAAACTTCTTTGAGAAATGAAACGTTAGCCAACGTTCAGATTCTCTGAGGCTTGTTAGTTCAGATTTGCACACAATAAATAAAATAATAACCAATAAATAAGTAGATGTAATACTTCAGAGTTAAAACATTTTCATCTGAGAAAATTTTCTTCTGATAAACATTTTATTCTGGACAGAAATCCATACTTATATTTTTCAGAATAAATTAAATCTATCTTCAGCAAGGGGTTTTGTAAAAATATCAGCCCATTGATGATTTGTATCAACAAAGTTTAAACTGATAACTCCCTTATGAACATAGTCTCTGATGAAGTGATGTTTTATCTCTATATGTTTTTCCTTAGAGTGTAAAATAGGATTTTTAGACAAACATATAGCAGAAGTATTATCACAGAAGATTGAAATGTTACTCTCATGGATCTGATAGTCTTCTAGCTGACTCTTCATCCAGAGCATCTGAGTGCTACAACCAGCAGTAGCAATGTATTCTGCTTTTGTTGTTGAAAGCACAATAGTGGGTTGCTTCTTGCTGAACCAAGAGATCAGATGACTTCCAAGAAACTGGCAGCTTCCAGAAGTACTTTTTCTTTCTACTCTGTCTCCAGCGTAATCAGCATCACAGAATCCAACTAATTTATAATCATCAGATTTTCTGTAACACAAACCTACATTAGTAGTACCTTTTAGATACCTTAGAATCCTCTTAACAGCTGTTAAGTGAGATTCTCTAGGATCTGATTGGAATCTGGCACACAGATAAATACTGAATAGAATATCAGGTCTAGAAGCAGTCAAATACAGAAGAGATCCAATCATACCTCTGTAAAGCTTTTGATCTACTTTCTTACTAACCTCTTCCTTACCAAGAGTGCTTGTAGTATGCATTGGAGTTTTGGCCAACTTGCTTTCAGTCATATTAAACTTCTTCAGAAGCTCCTTCACATATTTAGTCTGATGTATGTAGGTGCCTTCTGGAGTTTGATTGACTTGGATTCCCAGAAAGAATCTGAGTTCTCCCATCATGCTCATCTCAAATTCAGCCTGCATAGAAAGAGCAAACTCCTTTTCCAGCATAACATTGGTAGATCCAAATATAATATCATATACGTAAATTTGACAAATTAACAAATCTTTGTTAAATGATTACAGAAGAGAGTTGTGTCCACTTTGCCTCTGATAAAATTCTTTTCCCAAAGAAAATTACTCAGCCTCTCATACCAAGCTCTGGGAGCTTGTTTTAAGCCATAGAGTGATTTTTTAAGTTTGAAAACATGTTCTAGAAATTTATCATTTTCAAAGCCGGAGGTTGGTGAACATAAACTTCCTCTTCTATAATACCATTTAAGAAGGCACTTTTAACATCCATCTGATAAAGAGTGATGTTATTTTGTGCAGCAAAAGAAATGAGTAGGCGTATAGACTCTAACCTGGCCACAGGAGCATAAGTCTCTGTGTAGTCAATTCCTTCTTGTTGACTATACCCTTGAGCAACTAGCCTTGCTTTGTTCCTTACAACTTCTCCTTGCTCATTCAATTTGTTTCTGAAGACCCATTTAGTCCAATAATATTGAATCCTTTTGGTCTTGGAACCAGATCCCAAACGTTATTTCTGGAGAATTGATTTAGCTCATCTTGCATAGCAATTATCCACTCATTATCATTCAGAGCTTCATCAACAGAAATTGGTTCAATGATAGACACCAACCCAAAAAGTGACGTTGCAGATGATCTGAGAAAAGACCTTGTTCTGATAGGGTCATCCTTCTTCCTAATTATCACATCCTCTGGGTGAGAGGCCTTGATTCTGGATGATGATCTCTTAACATTTGGTTCTTCAGAAATATTCAAATTGTTCATCTGAGCAGCCAATGGAGTTGCATCTGGCGTTTCTTCTGGTTCTTTCACTTGAGCCTTTTCTGCCTCTGAGACTTCAGAGTCTGTGAGAATGACTTCTCTATCTGCAGAATTATCAAACTGCTTTGGCTTTTTATTTCCAAGCTTATCATCAAATCTAACATGTATAGATTCCTCCACAATCTGTGTCTCAGTATTGTATACTTTGTAGCCTTTAAAGCGTTCAGAATACCCAAGCATGAAACACTTCTATTCATTGCCAATAGCTCCAGAGCTAACTATCTTGCCCCTCTAGTTCCCTCCAAACTTGACGTCTCCTCCAGATCTAAGTTCCAGGCTTTGAAACATAGACCTTTTCCCGTCATGTGACGCGAGCAACCAGAGTCCAGGTACCAAGATTGGTGTTTTGACTTTGCTGCTAAAGATATCTGCAACATGTATTATTTTGTCTTTAGGTACCCAGATCATTTTGGGTCCTTTAGGGTTAGTTGCCCTAAAGTTTTGTCTGAACTTTTGTCTTCTGACAGCAGGTTTGTTCTGACTAACATTAGGTTTAAACACAGGAATGTTCTGACCAGAACGTGTGTGTTTAATATCATTAAGATGACCAAACTTAAAAGTAGAATACAGAGGAGTATGCTTAATGATTAGTTTATCAATAGATGTTGGATTTAAATCCTTCTCAAAAGAAGATTCATATGCAATACCCTTCCTGTTATTTCTACTAACACCATAGATCATTGAAGCCATCTTGCTTCTCTCTAGGCTTCTTGCCAGAAATCTCTGAAAACTATAGTCATATTCTTCTAAAATGTTTTTAGATTTTGACTTAGTTTCAACTTCAGAATCTTGTTGAGCTTTTTCTAATTCATTTTTAATTTTCAAATTGTTTGCTTTGAGCTCAGCAACTTCTGATTTCAGAAGATCATTCTCAGATACAAGATTGCTTTCAAGCTTCTTGTACTTGAGCTTAATCTTACTAGAAAGTTCAGAAAATACCTCCTCAGAATCTGATTTTGATTCTGATTCTGATCCAGATGATTCTGCATGGTCTTCTACGTCAGCCATGAGTGCCATGTTTGCACATTCTTCATCTGAGTATGATGAAGATTTAGATGCTTCTGAATCATCCCAGGTTGCCATCAGAACTTTCTTTTTATGATCAGGCTTCCTTCTTGGCTTCTCCTTCTGAAGCTTTGGGCATTCATTCTTGTAGTGCCCAGGTTCCTTGCATTCATAGCAGACAACCTCTTTCTTTCCAGATCTTCTATGTCCAGAAGACTCTTTACGTTGATCTGGTTTCTTGAAGTTCTTGAACTCCCTCTGTTTATGCTTCCAGAGTTTGTTGATCCTATTGGACAGTAGGGGCAATTCATCTTCTTCTTCAGAAGAAGATTCTTCAGAACTTTCTTCTAAAACCTGCAAAGCTTTGGCATATTTGTTAGACTTTAAAGCAACATACTTACCTTTTTTCTGGGGTTCGTCTTCTTCTAGTTCAATCTCATGACTCCTCAGAGAGCTGATCAGTTCCTCCAACGTGATCTTGTTCAGATTCTTTGCTAGCTTCAGAGCAGTGACCATTGGTCTCCATCTGATTGGCAAACTTCTGATGATCTTCTTAACATGATCTGCAGTGGAGTAACCCTTGTCCAGAACTTTCAAGCCAGCTGTGAGAATCTGGAATCTAGAGAACATGACTTCTACAGATTCAGATTCCTCCATTTTGAAGGCTTCATATTTCTGGATCAGCGCCGGAGCCTTGGTCTCCTTGACTTGAGAATTCCCTTCATGAGTCATCTTCAAAGATTCAAACATACCAAATGTTGTTTCTTTGTTAGTAATCTTCTCATACTCAGTATGAGATATAACATTTAGTAGTATGGTTCTTGCTTTATGATGATTCCTGAATTCTTTCTTTTGAGCTTCATTCATATATTTTCTGTCTATCTTTTTCCCATCCCCATCAGTGGGGTGAACTTAGCCATCAATGACTAAATCCCAAAGGTCAGCATCATATCCTAGAAAGAAACTTTCAATCCTGTCTTTCCAGTAGTCAAACTTCTCCCCATCAAACATAGGGGGTTTAGTGCTGATTCTATCTCTGTCCTCATATCTTTTGTTGTTAGATGTTGAAGCTTCAGCCATAATGTATCAACCAAAATATATCAAGATTTTTCTCAACTGGATATTTTCTGTTCACAGTGAAGTGATAACACTAACAGAACCGGAGCTCTGATGCCAATTGATGGTGAGAAAAACATTTAGAAGGGGGGGCTTGAATAAGGGTTTAGAAAATATTATGGCAATAAAAACAACACAATAATTTTATCCTGGTTCGTTGAACTCAACTAATCCAGTCCACCCTATCAAGAGTGATTTGCCTTTCTCCACAAGGACTTAATCCATTATATTCAAACATATTACAGTGTCAACTACTAAGAACAACTGTCTTAGTCTTCTCAAGAAATTCTGACCATAACTTGGTCTTCTCAAGGAACCTTTTACAAATAAATGTAAACTAACAAGTGTTTAGATGCTTCTAAAAAGCTATATCACAAAATGTGATTTTTACACTTAGTTTAAGAACAAATAAAACTATTCAGCTTTGAATGATTGTATGAGAGTTAAGAATAATTTCAATGAGTGTCGTTAGTTTTGAAGAGATGTTGAAGACGTCCTTTTATATTGCTGAAAGTCCAATGCTTGAAGACTGTGCAAGTAGAGTAGCTGTAGCCTTTTGTCTTCACATGACTTTTCCTTTCTCAGAAGTAGAATATTCAGAGAAATTCCTTTTGCCTGAATCCTTGTGTCTATCACAAATAAGGAATAGTTCCGTTGGAGAGGACGTTCAGAATAGTACTAAGTCTATTCACGTGCTGACATCTTTTTAAATGTAAACAACATCAGATCCTCTGATGTGCTTCTTGTTCTTCAGATCAGATTCAATGATATCAGAGTTGCAGCAATAGTGCTTTAGCGTGAGTGATCTGATCAGAGCATAACTGTTTTTCAGAGCCTCTGTACTTGCAGCGTAAAGTACATTCAGAGTCTTCTGAAATAATGCTTTAAACTCTTCATAAAAAATCTTCAGCTACGCTTCAGATGCTTCTGCAGCTTCTACTTCAGATTCTTCTACTTCAGAGTCTCTTCTGGAAGCGCTCAGAGTCTTCTGATGGCTTGCTTCTGATGCTTCAGAGCTTTGCGTAACTTGCTGTTGAGATGCATTTTGCTTCCATAATGATATTTATTTTAATATCTGAAACACAAAACACTTGAACAAAATTAGAGTATATATTTTCTTAATACAAAATTTCATTAGATTTATCATCAAAACATAGAGATATAACTAAACACCAATCTGTGTTCTAAGATAGGTTTTGTGGTCCGCAAGAAGGGGATCAAAATCAACCAGAACAAGACAAAGGCCATTATGGAAGCAAAAGCACCGTCAAACAAGAAGGAACTGCAATCCTTGCTGGGTAAAATAAACTTCCTGAGAAGATTTATATCAAACTTAAGTGGCAAAACGCAGGCCTTCTCACCATTGCTTCGAACCACAAAGGAAAGGTTCGAATGAGGGAGAGATCAGTAGGAGGCTTTCGACAAGATCAAAGACTACTTGACTCGTCCTTTAGTCCTTTCGCCACCTTGTCGAAGCAAGAGCATGAGATGGTACATAGCAGCGTCAGACAAAACTCTAGGGAGCATGCTTGCTCAAGAGGATGAGAATGGCGTTGAAAGAGCCATTTACTACCTTAGCAGTGTTTTGAACGATGCAGAAACTAGATATAGTGATATAGAAAAACTATGCCTATGTTTGTATTTCTCATGTATGAAGTTGAAGCAATATATAAAACCAGTTGATGTGTATGTCTCTTCGCATTTCGATGTTATTAAACATATGTTATCCAAGCCTATTTTGCACAGTCGAATTGGTAAATGGGCATTAACATTAACTGAGTATTCTTTGACTTATAGACCGCTAAAGGCGGTTAAAGGGAAAATAGTGGCAGACTTTATTGTCGATCACTCCATAAATGAAAATACCCTAAACATTGTCAAACTAGAGCCTTGAAAGTTATACTTCGACGGTTCTAGCCATAAGAACGAGACATGCATAGGTCTGTTGATTATTTCGCCTGACAAAATTCCAACAAAATTCAAGTATAAAGTCGAGGGACTATGCTCCAATAATGAGGCTGAGTACGAAGCTTTAATAGCCGGACTGGAAATTTTGTTAGAATTAGGGGCAACCCGAGTCGAAATAATGGGAGATTCGGAGTTGGTTGTAAAACATTTAACAAAGGAGTACAAATGTGTCAAAGAAAATGTCATCATGTACTTTGTAATAGCCAATAGGCTAGTCAAAAAATTCGAAGTGTGCACTATTCGACATATACCGCGACTACACAATCAGGTGGCTTAAACGATTTGGCACAAATTGCATCAGGATATAGGGTCTTGAAGAAAAACTTGCAAGAAGTAATCGAGGCCAGGGGTAAGGTTGTGTCTGTAAGCCTGCGACCGTCGGACCTCGAAGTGACAAAGTTTGGCTACGCTGATGAAGAAACTTTTGAAAATATTACAGTCGAAGGTTTGACCGACAAATATTGGAGGAAACGGTTAGTCGAATACCTTCAGAACCCTTCAGTAGCCACAGAACGAAAAGTGAAGTATCAAGCACTAAGTTACGTTCTTCTAGGAAACGAGTTATTCAAGAAAACCTTTAAAGGGGTTTTGCTTAAATGCCTTAGTGAATCTGAGGCGTACATGGCATTGTCATCAGTCCATGGTGGGACATGTGGAGCACACCAGGTAGGCCATAAGATGAAATGGCTACTGTTTTGCCAAGGGATGTATTGGCCTACGATGCTGAAAGATTGCATTGAGTTCGCCAAGGGTTGCCAGGAGTGCCAAGTCCACGCTGACATACAACATGTTCCAGCAAGCGAGTTACACTCCATAGTCAAGTTGTGGCCATTCAGAGGATGGGCTTTGGACTTGATAGGAGAGATTCGACCTGCGTCTTCCAAAAACCAAAAGTATATCCTAGTGGGGATAGACTACTTCACCAAGTGGATCAGAGTGATACCTCTACCAAAAGTAGATCAAGAGGATGTCATCGAGTTCATTCAAAAGTATATCATTTATAGATTTAGGCTGCTAGAAACAATAACGAAGGATCAAGGGTCAATGTTTACGGGTAGGAAAATGCAAGAGTTCGCCAAAGAAATGGGATTTAAACTTCTCACCTCAATGCCTTGTTACGCTCAGGCCAATGGCCAAGTCGAAGCAGCAAATAAGGTGATAATTGGTATGATAAAAAAGAAGATTGAGAGTAAGCCCAAAAAATGGCATAAAACGTTGGACCAAGTCCTATGGGCATGTCGAACGTCCCCTAAGGAAGCAACTAATACTACCCCATATCGGTTGACCTTTGGCCATGATGCGGTACTGCCGATCGAGATCTATATACAGTCGGTTAGAATTCAGAGACATCACGAAATCCCTCGAGAAATCTATTGGGATATGATGCTCGACGAGTTAGTAAATCTGGATAAGGAAAGAATTAAATCTCTGGAACTTTTGAGAAGGCAAAAGAAAAGAGTGGAGAAGTCATATAAGAAGAAAGTTAAAACGAAGGCCTTTTTGGTGGGAGATTTGGTTTGGAGGGTAATCCTGCCTATGGATCGAAAGGTCAGATCCCTAGGAAAATGGTCCCCAAAATGGGAAGGCCCATTCCAAGTTTCAAAGGTCTTCTTCAATAGGGCATACGAAGTGGAAGAGCTAAACGAAGATAGGAGAATATCAAAAGTGAATGGAAAATATTTGAAAAAATACAAGCCTGCGCTTCAAGAGGTTAAAATATCAACAGAGTAATAACTAAATATAAAACAACGCCATAAATGGTGTTAATAAAATACGACAAAATGGCCCAGTATCTTACAACATGAAATTAAAACATGGCTTACAAAGGCCGGACAAAGATGCGCTATTACAAAAGCTTTAATAAACTTAAAAGGGAGATTGGCCCTCATTTTGAGATAGTTCGACTTTTGAACCTCGAGGCGTTTCTGACATAGGGCCTTGTCTGTTCTCAGTTGGGAGATTTCTGCTTCCAAGCAACGGGCTTCCTCAGTAAAGTTAACGGGATGATCAAGTTCAGTTGATAAGGAAGAATCATCAAAAGAAGGCAATTCAACATTCTTCTTCTTGGCTTTCGCTATTTTATTGCGAAGTTTTTTGATTTTGTGCTCCCAACAAGCAATGTTCGCCTCGTTGGCAGTGATCTCCTGTTGATTCTTCTCTTTTATCTCCTCCAATCTTGCAATTTTTTCTTCAGATTCATCAACAGCGGTCCAAGCAGCGACTTCACTACCTGATTTTGTCGAAAGATCATTCTCAATCTGGGGCAGCAGTCGAAAGTCTTTATGGACTTGATCAATTAAGATACCAACTTCTTAGATGACACTCGCGGCCTCGGGGGAAATCAATTTGAGATCCACTTGATGTAGGAGAGCCTTCAAGGATAGGTGGTTGACTGGGCCCATTTGCAAAAAGGAGAAAAGATCCCCTTTGAAGATCTTTCCCTTGATCTTCTCAAGAATGCTATCAGTTGGGTGGCTCGAGACTTGGCCTTCAGAGGTCGAAGTGCTGGGGGTCTTACCAGAAGAATTATTTTGCTTACTCACGTGGAGTTTGATGTAATGTCGAGGGTTAGAGACCTTCAATGCATCAAGTTCTGCTGTGGTAAGATTGGCCTCACCCTTGAGGGGCATTACTTCACTTTCTTTGAGAGCAGCAACAGTAGTAGTGGTAGCCACCTCAACAGGGGTAGGTCCGTCGACAGGATGTTCCTCAAGTTTTGTTCCCTTGATTTTATCTTCCTTTGTGGCATCTTCTTCCATCTCATCTTCAGTGTCCCCATTGCTAGAATCATCCAGTTCTGACTGACGCATGGTCTTGTTTTCGACGTCATCATCTTCCCCTGTGTCCTTTTCATCAGCGGCCATCGTTTGATCTAAAGGAGAGCTGTTTGTGTCAACCAAGTTTGCATCGTCCTCCATAGGAGTTTCTTCACCATCTTCTACAACAGGATTAACTGAAACATTGTCTTCTTCATGGTCGAATCCATCGGTTTGAGACTGTTGGGTCGTTGTCTTTGTAGGTGAAGAAGGAATTGTGGTAAACTCAAGTTTATTAATCTCGCCAAGAGAACTCATACCAGAGCCCAAATCAGAGGTAGGGTGGTAAGTGGGCTCACCTTGGCTGTTCAAGGGAAGGGTTGGCGAAGGAGACTTTGTTGGAGCAGTTTCCAAACCTCTAGCATCAGCCTAGACGAAGAAACAAACATAAGAGGGAGTGAGACAAAAATAGACCAGGTTCCAAAAAAAGAGGGGCAGCTAAATACGCATTATACCTTAACATTTTCATCAGCAGGACTTGAGTTATCGCTTTCAACAGGAACAATATGCGGAAACGAGGCATCCTTTGCGGGAGCTTTAGCAGGATCTTGAGGGGGAGTGTTCAACTTGGGAGTGTTGGTTGTCGAGGGAGCAGGTGGAACATCAGGGGTATCTAGGCCATGGGTAACTTTTCGCCTTCTCTTTAATTGGGCATTCTCACGAGGGGATCCGTCTTCATTGTCTGAATCAATGATGACCTGGGCAGAAGACCCTTTGAGTCACTTTTGTGGAGTAGGTGGTTTACAGCTAACCTGAAACAACAAGAGATGTTAGGAGCAGTTAAGGAAGACAAGCTAACAAAGGTTTGCAGGAGATTACCTTTTGGTCTTCGACCTTGCCTTCGATCTTTGGTGCTGGAGCAGTTCTTTTAGGAGCAGCTGCAAAATAAATCATGCCACTACCAGTCAGTAACAATAAAGCTCAGTTTAAAAAGTCCAAATCAAAGGGGGATGACCTTCAAGAATTTCTAATTCGATGTGAATATCTTCGATACTAACATGAAGGTGCCCTTTAAATGTATCGAGCGTATGTTTAGTCAGAACCACCAGTTGTGCTTTGGGTTTCGACTGGTTTCGAAGGATTTTTATAGAATGTCCATAGATGAACCAATATGGAAATGGAGGGGCAAGAGCCACGCCAAAACCAGCAGTTGGTAATGGAGGTATTTTCGGAGGAAATAGTTTAAAGGCAACCTCATACTGTTTCTCACGAGGAACAAATGAGGGAATCTTTAAATTTTCCATTTTCTTAGAAAACTTTTCCCTTAAAGTGACAGCAGCCTCACGGATGGTCCGACTAACATCATCTGGTCGATAGGCGGTTTCGAAGTACTTCTGTAAGGCTTGAATCTCTTTGATATGGGTAGACATACATTTCTTTATTTTCTCCTGCACATCAACGAAAACTTGGTCAATCAAGCGAGTAAAACTCGAAACATCAAGAAACTCTGAGGCATAATGTCTGGACCACCAGTTGTAGAAATCTGGGGAGCAGAAGTAGGAGGGTTCAAAATAAACAGGTGTAAGAAGAGATTTGTGGGCATGGCGCTCCAGTTGTGTTGAGCAGTCTAGGGGATTAACAACAGTGAGAGGGAGTATAACGTGTGATTTCTTATCATACAAACATTTGGGTAAAGTTTGTGTTAACCCAAATTGCCGTGATATCAAGTTTGGCTGATAGGCTACCAAGGTGGCTTGTCCCCTGATGAGGTTGAGTTTATGAACTAACAGTCGAGGTGTGAGGAATCGATCCCAGATCATCTTCGATTTCTCTTCATGTTTCATTAGCAGAGAAGGGAAGGGTCTGGTGAACCACTCAGGACCGTACTTCCTTTCTGCAAATGGAGCAATTCTTGAGGTGAACTCGTGACGTTTGGAGAACATATGGATGAAGTTGGAAAGGTTGGATCGAAGCGTGTGTCCTTCTTCGCTTGGAGTGAGTTGAACCAAGCGGGGCCATTTGACCCGTCTCTCAGAAACAGAAGATGAACCCTCGTCGACTTCTCCTTTGTTGGGAAGCCTACTTTCGAAAGTAGCATTGAGCCACAACTGGAGCAGCCAGAAGGGACCTGACGTTAGCAGGTTTCCATGACTTTCTGGGTCCTTCAGCTTACCAGCACCTTCGCCCAAGGCTTCATAGAGACTAACTAGAATCATCTCGCTCAAGCAAATGCCTCTTTTCAGGTGTAGCTGGTTCGCCAAAACAAGATATTTACGTGCCACCTGCTAAGATTTAGTACAGAATACGCAACGAGACAACCACATGGCCAAGAAGGCTATATGCTCCTCATCTTCAACATAAGTAGTGTTTTTATTGTGATAATGTTGGAAGAAGGCCGTGTAGGTGTGCTTTGTAGTTGCAAACCCTATAGTATCCTGATATTGACTTCAGGGTCATAAACTAATCCATGGGGTTTTAGTCCTACGATGACGGCTATATTAAACAGTGTAGGTGCCATCATCCCACACGGAAGGTGGAAAGTGTGATGGGTGTTGTCCCAGAAATACAAAGAGGAAGTCAACATAAGGGGACAATAATTGGGGCCGACCTTCGACATCATTATGAGGTCATAGGTACCAGTTTCTTTCCAGTCCTGGGCTTTCACGTTTTCCATTTTTTCTAACCAGTTGAGGTAAAGTTTGGAGTACTTGAAATAAGGGGTGACTCTAAACAACCTAGCTCCGTCATGGAGATACCTAAGGTCTACGTCGAAGGAAGCTAGACTATCAGGACCATCAGCGGGAACCCTGCTAGAATTCTTTTGCCCTATGGGTTTGGTTAGTCTGTAAGGAGGGAAGAAGTCGCAGATACTGGAATAATCAAGACCTAAAGAAGGAAATGGGCCAGACATTGCTAAGGGTGTACCTGCAACATTAATAGGGATGATTACTTGTGATTCGTAGATATGGCGCTTTTCCTCCAACAGGGGTTCACGAATAAATTGTTGATTCTTCACTACTTTAGGACCGCTCAAGGTGGCGAAAGGAGGGAGAACTGATGTAGAAGATGGCCCTTTGGGTTGTGTCTTTTTCTTCTGGTGCTCAGCCATTGTTGAAGTCAGAGGTGTTCTTAGGAGATATTTGGAAAAAAAAACGCAAGAGTTTTTTGCTGGGAGTTGGAAAGGTTAAAATAATACCTGAGGAAATTATTTATATGGGGTATTAAAAATCAAGAGTTTTTTTCTTCATAAGTGGCTAGAGTTAGTGGGCCACGTGTGTGTCCTAAGGTGGAGGAACATGGGTGGCAGTTATAACCTATACCCCCTAGGCTCTAAAAGAATGATGATGGTATGCGATTTTGGTAATTCCCAAAAACCCGCCATGATGACCATGACGTCAGGAACGTGCTCCAAGGTGACATAATAGTTTCTTGCGTGTTCTTTTCCGTTTTCTTTCTTCTCTTTCTTCCCCTTTCATCTTCCTAGACATTAGTTGGCCAAAGTATATTGTTTGACACATGTAAGTTGAAGTAAACATCGTCGAATTGGATGCTGTCAAAAAAATGTGCTTTTCTACGTAGGGGTCGAAAAGACATTTTTTGGGGGGCAATTTGTTAGCTCCGAAATTTGACACCCCTTGCAAGTTAAGACATTTAAGAGAAAGTATTAGAATCTTGCTGGAGGTGAGAGCTGGTCGAATAGTATAAGACCTTTGAGGAAGAGGAGTCGAAACACTTGCAAGACTTAAAGAAAATTATGAAGGCCTAGACCGTGATGCTGCTTGGTAGTTATCCTAAATATTTGAAATTCAAAAGAATTGGAGGGAGTGGTTTCGTTCGTTGCATGACTAAGAGGACATGTGGCGCCCTGTGGGCGACGGACCTATGCATCACGACAAGTGGCGGAAGATGATGATGTAGGAAGTTATTGGTAGTTATTTTTTACTATTATAAATAGGAAGTCTTAGACATAGAATCGTGTGTGGTAATTTACTGTTGTACAAGTCACTCTTAAAATTACTCCAAGTATCCGAGTATAGAGAAAGAGAGTATCAAAGAGAATGTACGTGATGTAAACACACCATTCTTTACTTTCCAATGAAGTTTATTTTACTTGTTTAAACTTTCCGAAGCTTTCTTTATCTTTCTTACAACCTTCCCCCCTCTCTATGCATTTTATTTCGTCTTCATTCTCAACCCTTTTTCTAAAACTTTTATCTTTTCATTGCTGAAAACCTTATCTTCTTTTTCTCTTATAGTCGAATAGATACTTGTTAGAATCTTTCACTCCAATATTGTCAAAGTGCGAAACTTAGATAGATTTCCAAAGAAAACCTTTTTAACACATGTCCTAGGATCAATCTGATCGGTCCTGTGAGTCACCAAAGTTAGATTTGAAAGATCAGCGGTTGTTTTCTAGTTTTCAAGGGAAACAGTTAGAAGTTAAACCCATAAAAAGTTTTGGTTTGCGGATTATGTGATCAAACCCTTCTTTAGGTTTGAAGCTTCAACATGTAATAAAAGCTTTCGCAGGCTATTGGTTAGCCCGTGGTAAAACCAATTTAAATTTAAAGCTTAGTCCGATGTTAAAAGCTTGTTTTCCTTCGAGATCAGTACAATATTAAAAATTCACAAGTTATTAGTTAGCTCGGTATATAGCTAAGGTTTAGGTTCCTTGGCTTATCTCGGTGTTAAAAGCTCCCACGGTTTGTTTAAAAGCTTGAAGACTAACAACTCTAAGATTCTTGTGAAAAAGAGACTAACCGCTTAGATTCGCCATTTGGAAGGAAGACTCATCGCGTCACTCCATAGTTTAATGTTTGGTTGGAAGTTATCCTTAAACTTCATTTTTTTCTTATATAAGGGGACTCATTAGTATAACCTAAATAAACTTGTCTATATATAGTGTAAAATAAATCATGAACCAAATTATCAATCCTTTTACTTAATAAAACAAAGACAGTAGTAATTGAAAATGCCATGAACCAAGTACCACATCAAGGTGAATTTCCAGGAAAGCACAATTTGAAGAAAAAAAAGAAAATAAGTTACAAGATAATATGCACAATGTTAATGAAACAACAATAACATATAGCATAAAAACACAACATAAAAAACAGTTATGCCATGAACCAACACAGTTAAGCTAAGGAAATCCAATATGCAGTATAAAAACAACAACAACATTGTGAGATATAATCAAAGTCATACAAAGTCATGAAATTCGAAAGTCATGAAATCCAAAGTCATACATAGAAGATTAGATGCTCTGTTTGTTTGGTATACCTGCGCATAGAAATTTAAAGGTGTAGCACCAACGATTAACCAAAATCGAAACACAAAGTGAAATACATACTCTGTACAACAGAATTTTCAAACTAAATTGTCACTAAAATGCAATACCAATAATATATACACCGAATTTGAACACCAAATTGCAGCAGCAGTAGTATGCAAGTTTCTAACAATAAAAAACATTAGTAAAATCTAACAATAACCTAGTGTAATTAGAATTTTGAAAATATAAAAAATTAGAAGAAAACACAAACTTTAATCATAATTAAACACAATTGGAAACTCAACACAATACCAAAACCAAAAAGCAAGTGTGAAACCATAACAACAACGTGAGATCGAACATCGTAACCGCAACGCTGTTGTGTTGGGTTGTTAACGTTGTTAACTGAAGAGTGGAAATAGACATATCATTGAGCTTGTCGTTGTCGAGATTTGTGTGTTGTTGAATCCGAGTTGGAAGAGAGTCGATTTCCGAAAGAGGTTTCGAAGTTTAAGGTCGAGAGATGATTGAGAGTTGGTGGTGATGGTATGTGTGGTGGCAATGACAGTGGTTTTAAGGTAGACTTTGGATCGATGATGTTAATGGTGAACAGAAATAGGAAAAAGAAGGTTTTACTTGGAATCCAAGATTTGTGGTATTATCGTTGAAACAAGGAAGGAGGGGAGATGAAACTGGAGTAAGGTATGGTCTTGTTTTTGTGTCTGGCGGATGGTGGCTAGAAATAAACAGGATTTCAAACATGTGAATTTGAATAACTTGAATTCGATAGTCAAGATTAAATAAAAAACCACAAATGCTAACATTTTAAAAATACTTAGAATGTCCTTTTTAGAAGTTTTAATTGATCTAAAACAAATTAAATCAAATAGAATTCACAATTTTTTAAATAAACATGATAAAATTAAAATGCAAGTATAAACAATTCTATTTAATTTTCTGATCAATTTGATAAATAAAAAGTAAAAAAAAGGGAATAAAATGAATAAAAATCAGGTGCAAAAGTTCTTGAAAAATTAAACTGAATGCACTAAAATAATCAGCACAAAACAAATTTCTAAAAACATACATGTTTTGATATATTTTCAAAATAAAAAAAGATTGGTTAAAATGCTTAGGCTAATCAAAATGTGACTGAAAAAAGTAGTCGAAAAAATAAAACGAGTACGTCAAGTTAAATTACGTAAATCAGAGATTAATATTACTGACGTCTGCAAGCTCGATTTCGAAAATTTTTCATCCGCTAATTTTACGTACATTTGAAAATTGATTCGACCGATCTGTCTGCAGATCCGAAAATTTATTCTAAACGACATTTTAAGCATTATACATGATGAAATGCATGTTATGTTATGCAAATGATGCAAAGTGAAGTAAATTCATGATGAGTGTATTGATTCGACAATTCAGCATCAAAATTGGGGTGTGACATACATAATCAATTAGATTAATGTCCTTCATAATGAAAAAACGTTAAATAATATGAAAAAAATTGAAAATTACAGACGGATCACTACTTTATATAGTATTATTTTCGTCCAAAAATAAGTGTTATAGTAGACATTTTTACACAGATTAAGAAAATTGGATAAATGAAAGAGAGAGATTGTCAATTTTATTAAATTATCCTTATTGAATATTGATGTATTTTAATTATCATTGATGCAAGCTGAGATAAATAATAACATAGGAGTATTAATTAAGGATACAATTGGAAAATCAAGTCTAAAAATGCATTTGAAACTAAAACGGAAATTATTTTGAGACAAATGATTTTTACAATTGTGAAATTTATTTTGGGATGGAAGGAGTAATGTTTTTCCATTCAAAAAAAACTCTAACAAACTTACAAAATTAACTAACAAAAACAGAAAGATAAAAACTAACTTAGAAAAAAACGAATAAAAACCAGACGAGAGAAAGGACTAAGGGAAAGCTTTTGTAAAAAGATCAACTACTTAGTTTTTTAATTCTATAGGCATGAGGTGGATGAGTTTTTCTTGAATTTTGTCACGAATAAGGTGACAATCCATCTCAATATGTTTGGTTCTTTCATGAAAGATATGGTTGGATGCGATGTAAATGACACTTGTGTTATCGTAGAAAATGGTAACAGGTGCATGATGGGAGATCGAGAAGTCTTGGAGTAGATAAAAGATCTATTGAGCTTCACATGATGTCGTTGCAAGGGCCCATTACTAAGTTTAGGAGGGAGATATGGACATCACTTGCTGCTTTTTACATTTCAAACTGATAAGGTTAGATCCTAGAAAGAAGTTGAAGTCACTTGTGGGTATGCGTTTAATGGGACATGCACCCCAATTAGAGTATGTGAAACCTATCGTATAAGTTGATAATATTATTGGTCAATTTTTGGTTCCACTGTCTACTTACTTGTTTTAAACCATAAATAGACTTGTTGTGTTTACAAACAAGGCCCTTTTTAGGAACTTTTAGACCATGGGAACATTTCATATAAACCTCTCATTTAAATCACCATGAAGAAACGCAGGATTTATGCCCAATTGATGGATAAATCATTTTTTAGTGTTGAAACTTATTTTGTAGCCAATACATATTTAACAAGGACAATAACTTTTGATAATGACAACCAATGTCTAATGGGGATAACTAGTCCTTAATGACAAGTCAAGTATAAGTAGTTAAGTGGTTAAAAATGCAAACCAAAGAATTAGGGTTTGTTGGATTTAACTATCCTATTATAACAACCAAAAATAATTTCACTCAAGCTTCATCTTAAGTAAACTCAAGCAAGTGTCTATAAGAAAGAAAGCATTTGTCAAAGTCTTGAAGTACAAGAAAGTCATTTCTCGATTAGTCTGAGTAAATACTGTGTAAATCAAAAGGGTGTTCTTGTAAAAGTGTATGGATAAATCACACACACACACACACACAAATATTTTTCAAATTGATTTTTCTCAAGAAAATATTTTCAAAAATGTCTTGAAGTTGTGCTAGATGAGTTAGAAGATGTCTCAAAAGCTCTGGGCAATTTTTTTGTCTTCCCCAATGATTGACACCTTATCCCAATCGATTGGGAGAATTCAAAAATGCGCCCTAAACGATTTGGACAACATATTAATGATGGGTAACAATAAGATATCTTTTATTCCCATCTGTAACTCAATAATCCATTATTTCCTAGGCAACCAATCGATCGAGACATGTTGCCCATCGATTGGCAAGTATAAAATGCATTAAAAACTATTTATTTTTTTAGCCAACCCATAGCCTATAAATAGAGGTCTCTTCCCTCATTTCAAAACATCTAGAATTATGTTTCATTTCACATTTCTCACACTCTCTCTATAAACTTTTCTTTTGTTTACTTTCTCTCACTAATAATTTAGCCAAAGTGCTTTTGGAGAAAGTATTTTTTGCATGAGAGAAAAATGTATTTCTGGAATGGTAGACTTGTAAGTTCACCAAAGACAATTTTTATATACCTTGGTTGAACGTTCTATTAGGAAACATTTGTTTGGGTTAGAAGCTAAACCCGTAAAAGCCTTGCTCATGGGATTTTATGATTAAACCCTTGTTTCTGTTCTAAGGCTCAACATGTGATAAAACCTTTCATAAGTTCTTGGTTAGACTGTGATAAAACCAAGTTAAGGTTAAGGCTTACCCCGATATTAAAATCTTATTTAGGCTTAAGATCAATCGATATTAAAATATCATAGGTTGTTGGTTAGCCCAATATAAAACCAATGTTTAGGTTCTTGAGCTTACTTCAGTGTTAAAAGCTGCTAAAGTTTATTTAGAAGATTGAAGAATAACTGCTCCAAGATTCTTATGGAAAGGAGACTAACTACTTCGATCCACCATTTGGAAGGAAGACTCACTGCTTCACTCCATAGTTTGATGTTTGATTGAAAGTTATCCTTAAACTTCATTTTTCCTTATATAAGAGGGTTCATGAGTATAACCTGCAAAAAGCTCTCAATTTTATTGGATACTCTTAAGATCAATTATTGGGTCAAGGAGTATGTATTTTCTTTCTTTGACCAAACCTATATAACTTCTAGTGTTCCCTCTTTTCTCTTAACTCTTTATTTTCCACACTTTACATCCTAAAAGTTTATTTTTCCGCTGCTTAATATCAAAACATTTTTCATAATTTTTTTAAAATCTGATTTTAATTCCAAAAGTTTTTCAAAAGCATGTTTTTCTGAAACACACAATTCACCCCCTCTTGTGTGCGAAGTCACGTGTCTAACAAGTTTAATTGCCTATGTTTTAATATTTAAATTGCGGTAATGCATCTTTATCCATCTTTTTTATTTAGATAAAGGGAGAATTATACTCTTAGGAGGAGTAGAGTATACTCTCTATTTAACTCAGGGGGAGTTCAATTACTCCAAACGTGTATGTGTCATTTTCTTTTACCACCTCCCCTGAGAGATGTGTTGTCATCATCATAAACTAGGAGAATGTGGAACCTTGTTTTTCAGCTGATATGACTTTAACAAGGACAAAACTTTTGATGATGAAAACTAATGTATAATGGTGACAACTAGCCTTTAATAACCAGTCAAGTATAAGTGGTTAAGCGGCTAAAGATACAAACCAAAGAATTCGGGTTTGTTGGACTTGACTATCAGATGATGGCAATTAAAAAGAATTAAACTCAAGCCTCATCTCAAGTTAACTCAAGTAAGTGTATACAAGAAAGAAAGCATCTTAAAAAGTCTTGAAATACAAGAAAGCCCTGCCTCGATTAATCTAAGTGAATACTTTGTAAAATATATGGACATTCTCAGAAAAGTGCATGGCTAAATCACCCCCCCCCCCCCCCCCACACACACACACACGAAAATATTCTTCAAAATGAATTTTCTCAAGAAAAAAATTTCAAAAATATCTTGAAGTTGTGCTAGATATGTTAGAAGTTGTCTAAAAAGCTCTGGGAAAATTTTTGTCTTTGCCAATTGATTGGCACCTTATTCCAATCGATTGGGAGAATTCAAAAATACGCCCTACACAATTAGGAAAACATCTTAATGATGGGTAACGACTAGATATTTTTTATTAGCATTTATTACTTAATAATTGATTATTTCTTAGGCCACCAATCGATTGGAACCTATTTCAAATAGATTAAGATGTCATAAAATGCATTAAAAAATATTTCCTTTTTAAGCCAACCTCTAGTTTACCAATAGAGATTCATTCCCTCATTTGAAAGCATTCAAAATTGTGTTTCATTTCACACTTATCACTTTCTCTCTCCCTAAACTTTTCTTTTGTTTACTTTCTCTCACTAATAATTTAGCCAAAGTACTTTTCGAGAAACTCTTTTTGCAAGTGAGGAAGCTGTATTTCTATAAGGGTAGATTTGTAATTTCGCAAAAGAACTTTTGTTTATACCTTGTTTGAACATTCTAGTAGGAAATATTTGTTTTTATTAGAAGCTAAACCCTTAAAAAGTGTTGGTTTGGGGATTTTGTGATCAAACCCTTGTTTAGGTTCGAAGGCTCAACCTATGATAAAAGTTTTCACGGGTTCTTGGTTAGCCTGTGGTAAAACCATGTTAAGGTTAAATTTTAGTCCGACATTAATAGCTTGTTTAGGTTCGAGATTAACATGGTATTAAAATTTCAGAAGTTATTAGTTAGCCCGGTATAAAGCCAAGGTTTAGGTTTCTGGGCTCATCTCAGTGTTAAAAGCTCCCAAGGTTTGTTTAGAAGCCTGAAGACTATCCACTCAAAGATTTTTGTAGAAATGAGACTAACTGCTTAGATCCACCATTTGGAAGGAAGACTCACCGCTTCACTACATAGTTTGATGTTTGTAAGAAGCTATGAGATGCCGTTTGACATGTTCTAATATGAGATGAAAAGCTCAGAGGATATGCTACAAGTTTTGTGTTGAAGTCACAAGCCAGTTTGAAGTGTAGAAGAGTCAAATAACTTTTTTTCGTACCAATCTTAACAAATAATTAGTTTTGGGCCAATTTTTATGTTTTGTGGGTTCAGTTTCTATTGGGGCCCGGCTACTCTAGTATTATTTAAAACAAATTTGCAACATCAGGTTAGGTATTCCATTTTTATGAAATAGAAAAGTCGGCTATGAATTCTATAGAGAACTAATCACATATGGTTGACTAACTGTTCATGTTTCCAGCATAAATTTATGGGTTTTTTAATGATTTCCAATCCAATTTCAATTCCTTTTCAATATTTTTTTTGTATATCTTGCATGCTTACTTCAAGTTCTATAGAGTGTGTTGATTTATTCCAATTGATATATGTTCCTTAACTATAATCATGTTTTTATTAGCTTTTTTCGTTAATTCGCACCATCGTTAATTGTTTCCTTAATTCGGAAAATCGGGGCATAAATCATATAGTACCAATTAAGCTTGTTTGATTGATGTTGTAATTGAAAATTGAATAGAGTTTTCTTAGGGTTTTGGAATTATAATAATCAATGATAAGTTGGAAATTGAAACAGTAGATTAACTTGTTAATCTTATTTGTAATCAAATTCTTTGATCATAATCTTAATAAAAAACATAAACCCTGTTGCGGTGGAAATAGGATATCAAACTATTAATTAGTTTGAATCACAATTCTTGATTCACAACCGACTTTGATTTATCCGAAGGAAAAGGTCAAAAGAAGGAAAACCTATTTTTGCATCGTAAACACAATGCGGGGAGAGACCTAGGTAAGGGGTTGGTTAAGTTTAGGGAAGGTACTAACACCCTAAACTTCTGTAGTACTCTACAGGAACCTTTTGTTTGTTTTTTCTATTTTTACTTTATTATTTGCTTTTAGATATATATTGAGCTAAGGGATAGAGTGACCTAAAGACCTAAGGGTTAGTCATAAGTTTACTCGGCAAGATTCGCATCTTGTGCCTACGTATCCGGGATAGGGAATGGAATCAGAGTAATTGTAGTTCCCCTCGAAAGGGAGGTTAGAAACTTCTTGACTGTGGTCAAGGTTTCATGGGGGAATAAGCGTTCTTAAGGAAGCGCTTACGTGGAGTTTTGAAACTCCTATTTCTACGTTGAATTTGCCGATGGAAATTAGGGTTGACTAAATATTCCACGGCGAGAAACCATAAAACAGAGTACGACGACTCTTTGACCTAATACATGGGTAAAGGGCATTTTCGTCCACGGCGGGACACCTAGGCGATTAGGGTTTTGAAATGGTCAAAGATTAGAGTTATTGACTCGGCGGTCAAACTATTAGACCTAATCCTTCGGAATGAGGAGATTAACGGTAAAAAAGTATGCAAATGACAAATATTATCACAAGACAGAATTAAAGCACGAAAAATAAAGAAAGCTGTAAAACAATAAGCATCGCGATGATCACTCGCGTAAATTATAAATCCCAAAAATGTAAAAATAAATAACTGCGATGATGGCCTCGCATAATTACATTTTGAAAAGACAATATGAATAAATGAAGGGTTAGTAAGCTAAAACGAACAAAATGAGTAGGGTTGGACAAAAACTGAAGCGGCTACCTCAAAAAGTTTTATTTTTGAATTTTTTGTTAAGAGAAAATAGTTTTTGGTTTTAAAGGGGAAACTACTCCAATTTTAACGTTTTTTTTATTAAAAATTTGGTTTTAAATTTATTAAAGAAATTTGTTTTAATTTTAAGATTTTTTTGAAAGAAAGTTTGTTTTGATTTTTGTTATAAAAAAAGTTTTACTTTTAAGGTTAAAACAATTTTTGATTTGTTTATGTTAAAATATATTTTACTTTTATTATCAAACGTTTTAGACTTTAATTATGAAAAAAAATGACTTCCATTTTAATTATGAACAACTATTTTAGATTTTAATTAAGACTACATCTTAGATTCAAGTTTTATTCCTAAAAGTATTAACAAAAATGAAATATGAAATAAATAAAAAATAAAATAAAAATAATAAAACAGAAAAAGAATATAAGCATGTCTTTAGTGAGATTAGGGTTTTTAACCCCAATCCTTTCTCCTGTCTTCATGCGCCGCAGAAGGTGCCATTTCTCTGAGATTTCCTTTTCTTCTTTCTTGTGTCGGAGCTTTGTCTTGCGAATCTTCTCCGTTGGGCTTGCATGGCTTCGACACCTCTTCCTTTCCACGGCGATGATGATGGAGAACGATCTCCCTGAGCCTTTGGATTCGTCCGTCATTTTGCTTTTTGAGTTTTTTTCCGACCTTTGCTCTTCTTCTCTTTGGCAACCTTCTTCTCCTCATTATTTCCTTGAAAAACACAACATGACGAGAAAGAATAAGTTACCAATGGGCTTACGGTTCTTATTCCGGTGATGACAAAGAAATTCTGAGCCGTTTGTTGTTTTTGACAGATTTGGGTCCAACGAGCTTTGACGGCTGTTATTCTCCGTTTCACGTTTCGATGGTGATTTGGCTCTCGTTAATGTTTGGTCGGCGATGACTTTCAGAGATTTTCTGGGTTATGATGATGAAGCCGGAGAGCTTCCTCTGAACCTTTTCTTGAGGTTCTTGCGGCGCCGTTCTTCTCCTTTTTCTATTAGGGTTCGGCTCTGAAAACTGATGAGAATTTATATCCTTTGTTATGTTGGGTTTGTGGGCTTTGGTCAACCTCATTTCTGGAGATGTTGTTGCTTATGCTTTGACCGGGTTGTTGGCGACTTGTTCGTGATATTGGTTATGGTTTGCTGTTGAGCTCGCGAGAATGTTGGCATGCGTGGATGTTGTTGTGCTTACTTTGATCCGTTGGATTTTTGGAATTTCTGGAAAGTTATGTTAAGGCCTTGTTTGGCAAAACTAACTTTTCTGAAAAATCACTTTTTGCAAATATTTGCTTTTTCCAAAACACTTTTTTATTATCTCTCTTCCTCGGTGACCTCGGAACATAAGAACGGATGCTGGTCGGTTTTGGCCGAGGTTGGGAAATAAGTCGGGAGCTGGAGACGGAGCAATCTGTTACCCTCTCGACGCACCCAATGATGACAACGTGATGAGGGTGTCGGGACGAACAAACTAACCGATTTAAAATTGCTGATTGTTTTGATTATATTTGCAGGTTCGACATGGATAATCAGAAGAAAAAAATCGGAGAATCAGGACGGAGAAAATCAGATTAGGAGTTTAAAAAAATGTTTAGGAAAAATGTAATTCTTATTTTTTGTAATTTTATTTTATCATTTTTTTTTGTATTTTACTTATTATTAATAAAGTTCTTTAAATCATTTATTTATTATTTTCTTTTTTTTGGGTATGCAAATGAAAACTATTTCTAAAAATATAAAATGAAAATAAAGTTAAGAATGGGATAAAAATAATTTAATTAAAAATGAAGAATAAGAACTAAAATTATTAAAAGAAATGAAACTACCTATTTAAAAAATAAAAACTAAAGGTGAAATGAAATAGATTTTTTTTGGCAAGATGAAATAATGATTAGTTAAAAAAATGAAATTAATCTAAAAATGAAATATGATTGTTTTTGTTTAAAATGGAATGAATTTAAAACTGAAATATAATTAATCTAACAATGAAGTGAATTTAAAAATGCAATATAATTGACGAAATTAATTTACAATACGAAATGAAAATTAAAGTGAATGAACATTTTATGCTTCTTTTGATCTTAAAATGAGACAAAACACCGTTAAAATTCCATCTCCCCAAATTATCCGACTAATTCGATCTCTGCCGTAACTCCCGGTTAATCCTCCCAGTCACTCAAATGAACGCACTTATCCGATTAACCTCAGTCCAGACTCACATCAACAATATCCAACGGCTCGAATTTCCTGACTACAGCTCAAATTTTGTAAACTGACAGCCGTCTGTAAATAAATGACCATTTTATCCTTCATGAACTAAAGAGCGCGCCACATGATTGTTTTCTGCAAAAAAATCAACCAACTGCACAACCCGTTAGTGGTTAGTTAAACACAATGCAAAATGAAATGGAATGCGAGATGAATCGACTAATCTTAGGGAAAAATTTGGGGTACTACAGTTGCCCCTATTTAAATAACTTCACTAGATGATTTGAGCGACGAAGGCTCGAGGAATCATGGTGGAGGGATTTAAATATAGATAACCGAAAATTTTGCCCTTAGTTGCAGTAATATGCAATGTTATGGACAAAACAAGCGATAATGTTGACAATGTTATGAATCTAGTATGATGCGTATGATGGAATGGTAAATGCGAATATGCAGATGACACGACGACACAGGATCAATTGTCACTTTCAGACGAACACGACCAATTGTCACTTTCAGAAAGGGGAGACGGTAAGAACGAGATCCTCAATGGGAGATGGCACCGATGAGACGGCCTCCACTGGGGAATATCTGAGAGTAATTGTTCAACAGGCTCAGGCGTGAACAGCTGATACTCTAGAGTAAAAAGGTAAAACTAGGATCTGCATGACTGTAGGATCGATTAACAAGATGCTGGAGCATTGAGCAAAGAATAACATCCGAGCTTCTGGAAATTCTCCCTCGTGACAGGATCAAACGGAATTTTCAAGAATCCGTAGAAAATATACAGGGTAAAATCGGCTGTATGCCAAAATAAATGGTCTCAAATGATAAACGCCCTGATAAACTTTCTCGAGTGAGAACGACCACTTATCGTCAGAAGGGACTTATATGCCAAACTGGATAAGCTCTCAAATAAAGAGACTGTCGCTTATCTGTGGATAATTGATTGATAAGCTCCAATGGAGGGAATTGTCGCTCATCTGATAAATAAACTTCTTCATATCTAGGGTCGGTGCCCGGAATACGATTCAGATGAACTCTTTCATACTTCAAGGTCGGAGCCCTGAACATGATTCAGCTCCTTCTTTTACTAAAGGATAAAATGAACTTCTTCATTTCAAGGTCGGCGCCCTGAACATGATTTAGCTCCTTCTTTTACTAAAGGATAAAATGAACTTCTTCATACTTCAAGGTCAACACCCTGAACATGATTCAACTCCTTCTTTTACTAAAGGATAAAACGAACTTCTTCATACTTCAAGGTCGGCGCCCTGAACATGATTCAGTTCAAACCTCCCCGCACTTCAAGATGAAAATGAAAATGGAAACCAAACTGATCGATGGAGATGGCCATTTGCTGCAAGTCATAACAAATATAGGATAAGCTTCTCAGGCGAGAAATACTGCTTATCGCAAAGAGTAGCAAGGATGAGCTTCCGGATGAGCATTACTTGTAGAGGTGGTGACATGTAATGTAAATTGTAAAGAAGATTGTGATGATGACAAACATCGAAATCACTGAGTGTAATGATGAACTTCTTGTACGAGAAGATCAATTGTAGAGTGTGATGATAAATTGTAAAGTGTAATATAGGTGATAAGTTCCTCGGCTGTGAACTGTTGCTTGTCTGTTGTGCAATGTAGTGATAAGCTTCTCAGGCGGAGAACTGACGCATATCTGCAAAGGATTGTAAATGCTTTTCTCGAAAGATAATGCAAAATAAATGCATGTCCAGGTAGGTTCAGTGACCGACGAGACCGAAGTTTGATTTATAACTGGGCTAGAAGGAACTGCCAAACAAGACTTTATTGAGGAAAGAAGCTCACATGGGGACTATCTTATCCTATCGAGGAAAGATAACTGAAATAACCATCGTCCATGAGGGTTGAACTCTGTGGTGATTAGCTGGAAACAAATAGTATTTTATGCTTAGGGCTGACGATCTACTTGGAGAGAGCGGACCAACCCAATTACTTGTCAGTAATGACAAAGGATGACACGGATAACAAAACAATGTAGATGCTAATGCGCATGCGAAAGTGTATACTAATGTGTATGTTAATGTCATGCAATGAGTATGCAATGCTTAGGCTCATGCATATGCTGACAAAACAGACGAGAGGAGGAAACATGAGATGAAATAAACATCTCGACGGGAATACCCGACGACCTCTGCAACAGTATATCAGAGGATAGGAAGAGTTGGTGGTAGAACCAAATTTGACTTCAAAGTTCTAACTTCCATGGGGAGAAAATATCATGACTTCCTTATGGGGATACGATACAACTTCACTTGAGAGTACGATATCATGACTTCAACTGGGGATCCATGATCTCCGCCTGGGGATACGATGTCATGACTTCAAGAGAGGGATTGCTATCATGAACCGTAATCAGCCAAAGAACTCTTGGGATCAAAAACTTCCGGGGATAAAACAAATATCCGCTTCGTGGGGAGATGCGGAGCTAGGCAGCTTTATGGAGAAAACGTAGTGACTTCCTGGGGATAGTACATCGGCTTCCTATGGAGAAGGTACATCCAACTGGGGATAAAAGATATCAAGACTTCCCTGAGGAGAGTTCGTCGGACTTACTGGAGAGAAATCAACAGACATTCCTAGGGACAGTATCTTGACTTCTTGGGGGAGAATATGGCAATCTCCTGGGGAATATTCCTGAGGAAGGCAAGGCAATTTCACTGAGGAACAGATGATTCTACTAAGAATGGGTCTTCCAGATCATATATTACTTGGAGGATACCGGGGATATCTCTGCAGTCTTGAGAGTCACTGGGGATTTATCGGATGGATCCCAAAAGTGTGGACAGCTTAAAGTCTCGCTGGGGACTATCACGGGGAAGATGCTGGTATGATCTCTGTAGTCTAGGAAATTACCGGCTCGGTCCAAAGTGTTGTCAGCTTATAGTCTCGTTGGGGACCGTGTCGGCTTAAAGTCTCTCTGGGGACTGTGTTGGCTTAAAGTCTCTCTGGGGACTGTGTCGAGGCAATGGTCAAGACGTAGATTCTGCAATGATGAGATTTACTGGGGAACAAAGATCGTCGGGAGTAAAATCTATCGGGTGTATGAAGAACGTTGTGAAGCTAATTTTGATCTCAATGTACTTGTAGTAGTTGCCATTTTGAAAAATATCATGCCCCAGAGTACCTGCTTTGTAAGAAAGTCATCTCGAGAGGATTTTACAGAGAACATAGGGTTCGATTGCCCCGCTGTTTTCAAACTCTTGGAGAGATTTGTCAGGTCTCGACGTAACTAGAACGGATCAACCGTGTTACGACTGAGTCCACAAGAATAGGTCTTAAGAAAGTCAGGCTTGCATTAGTACACAATTTGGAAACCGCCTGCCCTGTTAGCAGGATCTTTGAGTTCCATTATCGACGTTTATGTGTAAATTTCTAAGATGTAGGCAAAATCGACACGCGTGAAATGCTAATCCTAAAATTGTCAATGCAACATGTATATTTGTCTTGAAGTTTTTTTTTGGAAAAGATATCGCAATAACTCGTGACCGAAATCACTAGTTAAGATATGAATTTTATTTATAATGCCAATGTTAAATTAAGCATAGCTCATAGGAGTCAGGAAACATTATCTCGTCGAGTATGCTTTCAAATGAAGTCCTACTTCAATTAGGTCTTTTAATGGTTGTATCGTGACTTGGTTCACGGTTTAAGAGAAAAAGGATAAAGGCTCAAAGTTATTTGTACCCACCCACTCTTAATGATGTTCTCCAATCCTAATTCAGTTAACTAGATGCGCATTCATATCTCAAACGGATTGAGATGGTTGAGAACCCAACAAGGCTTCGGACAATGGCAATCATTTACCTATTTTGGTGTTCGATCAACACAACTTTGTTCTTTATTGGGGATTCTTTACGGTAATCCCTTGTTTTTGTTATACTTTTCATTCCCTAACTTTTTCCTGGACGACGTCTTTTGATTTGACTTTCGAGTCCAGCGGGATGCCCCAGTTTTGCCTAAGTCTCCTTCATAAGATTTGACTTAGCGGGCTATATATTTTTTTAATTTTGTTGACTTAGTCGTGTGAATCCTTTGAAAGGCTTGTGACTACCCCCACTCTTTTAGTAGTAGAGGGATAGTCATTGGCTTCTAACTGCCTAAGATGTTAGGGATAGAATAGATCCTCGCAGGTTCGCTCCTCCTTCTGAGAGTCTGAGTGCTCGATCAACTTAACTGAAAAACTACCCTACCCCAACTTAAAATGAGGGTTTTAATTTGGAAAAGAAGAAAACTCCTACTTCAAGGCTCAGAGGGGTTAACGAGGGATTATCTGCCTTATATCTCCATTGTTTGGGATTTGAAACAATGCCTTACATCATCAGCAGGTTCCAATCGAACGCATACGACAAGAAATCTGATGTTTTTGGCTCATCCTCCTCCTCCTAATTCTCTATAAGGACAAGAAATTGGGTGAAATTGGAATTATAGATTATGAAAAATAATTTTTGGAGCGAAACGAATGGATTTATTCAAGACAAATATGCATTGCATTAATTATTCCAAAATAAACGAGTTCATACATGCTAATTATGCTTAATCAAAAGAAATAAAATATAAATAAGCAAAAATGAAATGTCTCAAAGTCCTTCAAAATGTGTTTATGAAGTCTTTGCATCTGCGACCGCTGGCGAAGCCTCAATAAGATGGGGAGTGGGACCGTTGCACGTCATCTTGCTTGCCCTAGCTATATCTGTCGATGCTTCAGTATCAGCCTTTGAATCTTCCTTCAGAATAACTTTCCCAGATTCTTGGTCGATCGGGGTCACATCATCTTGAGGACTGCTGAAATGAAATGGACAAGGCTTCTGAATAACTACCGGCTTTGGCAGATTCACAGGAGAAGTACCGGGGCTGAGGTATGTTGAAAACCTTGAGAGGAGTCTTGATCTTTGGTTGAGGATCATCGAAAGACAATATCTTTTGTTTCAACAAATCTCTGACAATGCTCTTGAGTGCGTAACAACCTTCCAAATCGTGACCGGGTGCACCCTCATTAAATAAACAATGAGTGGCGGCGTTGTGGTTGGCAGACAAAGGATTATGAGTCGGACCCATTGCTCGGGTAGTAATCAAACCTCGTTGCACTAAGTAAGGATACAACTCGATGAACGTCATCAGAATCGGCGGACAAGGCTTGTATTGCCTCCTAATCGGAGCATTTTGACTAGGTGTTTGCTTCTTAGGCTGTGGATTGGCAGGAGCGTTGGGTGCTCGTTGACAGTTGATAGGAGCTTGTGCAGGCTGATAAACATGAGGTTGTTGATAAATCAGATACTGATAGATCAGAGCCGGTTGCACAGGCTGATAGGTAGGAATTGAGGATTGACAGGAGTTGCGACAGTAGCCACATAGGGTTGTGGAGCATACTGAACCGGATAACCTTGAACATAATTCTGCTGATGTTGATGAGCAGCCATCAAGCGATTCCTTGGATGTGTAGCTCTTTTATGGTGGTCAACGCTCAGAGTTTTGCACTTCGGAGGAGTAACTCGTCGAACTGGTTGAGCAATGGTAGGATGCACCAAACTGGGTTGAAGACCATGAGGAGGTACATTCACAACAGTAACGGCTGGTTGAGGATCCATAACAGTATGGGTAATCTCAGAAACAATAGTGGGCTGAGAATCTATCTTTGCATTAAGAGCTTATGGCATCGCCATAATATGCCCCACACTTCCTCGAAGATCTTCGAGTTCGTGGCTGACACGGTCGATCTCTTGATTTTGCTCTTCCATCCTTTTTTGAGCTTGGGCTCTAGTGTTGTACTGATGCGGAGGACCCATGGTGACGAAACTGGAAGGCGAGAGAACCGAGTATGAGAAACCGGGAGACACATGCAATGCAAAATATGATGCTAAAATGTAAAATGCGAATGAAAGATTTCATGGAATTCAAATGTTTACGAATATCGCGGAATACCAAAGAAATTTTATTTATTAATTTGGAAAATGAATTACAAATAAGTATTCTTAAAAGAAAGTCTTGGCATAATAGCTAAATAAAAGCTAATAATGACCCCAAGGAAGCTTCTTGTTCTGCCCCTTGCTCTACTCTTCTAGCTGGGCCTTTTTGAGGATGCGCATGTCTTCAAAAGGTAGATCGAGAGTTGGAGGAAAATAAATCCTCCATCAAAACCAAGCAAGGGTACGTTGGAAAAGTCTTCGCAACTGTTGGTGATCATATTTCCCTTGATTTTGGATACCTTCAAGCATATGGCTTTAGCAATGTCTTGTTCTTTAGGGTTCACCTCCAAAAAAAGGGAAAAGATCTCCATCCAACATAGGTAGCCCTACTAACTGAGAATATTCTTCCGAAGTATGTAATAGCTGAAAGTCGGGGAACGTCAGGAAAAGATAATCTGGGTTCTAGAACTGTAACAAAGTCCTAGGTTAAAGGAATGTGCACGGAGTTAAGGTCTACCCATCCCCATAAGGTATGTACTAAGGTTAGTTGTACCTGCCGAACAAGGTTCTAAAGAAGTGCCCAAAGTCATCAGTCCATCCTTCGGATATTATCAACTTTCCAACTAACTCGGGGGTTAATAATATTCTCAATAAAACCTCTTTTGAGTGTAGCATCGCATGGCAACTATTTTGGGACTGCTCCTTCATAGTTCCCACACTACGTCCTAGATAAGGCCAAGGTGGGGTTAAGGTAACTACGGTCCCCAGTATCATAGACTCCAATCGACAATAGTAAAAGTTTTCACAACTACTCGTTCAACCTAACCATTTTCGAAAGGGTCTCAACTGAGCGGTGATTCTCAAGTCAGCTTGGTCGGGACTCACTCCATAAGCCTCATTGAATATATCACCATCCTATAATAAGGTCACTCAAGTCCGGGTGTAGGACTTATCTCACAACAAAGTAGATACTGTCGCGGTGAAATTTGGATACCAAGCTATTGATGAGCTTGAATCTTATTCATTTGCAACCGAACTTTGATTTGTCCAAAGGAAGGGAAAAAGATCGAAATACCCACAATGCAATGTAAATGCAAGCTAGAGAGTTTTAGGTACGGGGGTTGGTTAAACTTAGGGAAGGTGCTAACATCCTAAGTTTCTGTAGTACTCTACAGGAACCTCTTGTTTTATGTTTGTTTATGTGCTAAGGTTTATCTGCTTAATGGTTGAAAGACCTAGGGGTTTATTTCTAAGTATACTCGATAAGATGTCGCATCTTATGCCTACATATCCTTACGAGAGTGGAATCAGAGTATCTGTAGTTCCCCTAAAGGGTTTGAGGAATTCTTTGACTGTTGTCAAAGTTCCTACGGGTTTAGGGTAGTTGATTGATTGAGTTTAAGAGAAAAGACGAGTTGTCATTTTAAGGAAGATTACTTGATTTAACCGCCACAACTTTGTAGGAAAATAGTCTTCGCATCGTCTTAAGAGAAGAGCTCAAGCACTCGGAATTTAATCGGCAAGTATGCCACTATCTCTCTTAAGGCAAAGTCCCTACGAATTGATTGAATTGTTATGGGGTAGGAGTTTTATCTCGCTTAAGATGATTAACATCTTATTCTCTAAGGTGTTTGAATATTGTATTGAGTTGATTGAGTTTATTTTTCTATGTTGTAAAAAAGGTCCTTCCTAAGGGTATGATCTATCTTAAAAGATCGACTTGAATGGGATCAAGGACCACGGGGGAATATGATGCAAATGAGATGCATACGCGCAAGTTTTACGTTACGTGCAAGTTCTTCCTTTGGACGGAATGCAATGATGCGATGCAATAAAGATAAATACGGTAAATAAATTACGGAAGATAAAGGCAAATAATTAAATTCATACACGAACGCATGAAAGCGCTAAGTGAGTGTGTGAATTGTGTATGTGAATGTGCGGAAGCGTGCACAATTGATTTTGAATGTTGATTGATTTTAAGGGGATGAGATTATTTTACGAGTAATGTTGAATAGATTTTAAGAGGATTGATTTTGATTATTTTAAGAAAATGTTTGAATTGGTGAGGATAATTTGATTTTACGAAAATGTTGTATTAATTTATGTGAATCGATTTTATTATTTTTAATAAAAGTTTTTTTTAGATAATAGATTAATTTGAGAAAGGTTATTATTTATGATTTTTTAGTGATATTAGCTTAGATTAGAAGTGGTTTAAATTTGGATAGAAGTATTTTTATAGATAAATAAAATTGGTTTCTATAAAATAAAAGGTTTTTCCATTAAATTGAGTTAAAAAAGATTAAGTTTTTCAGATTTTAAATAAATAATAATTATTAATAATAGACCTCTCTAACAAACAAATACAGTTTTTAGTTATTATTATAAAGATTTTAAATAAATAGAAGTTAAACTAATAGATTTTTGTTTAAATATTATTATAAAAAAACTGGGTTAATTAAATTATTAAAAAAAAGATGGTTGATTAAGAAAATTATAAATTTGTTTTAATTACTTATTAGCAAGAAGGTTAATTATTAGTTTGAATTAATTAAATTAAAATAGCTTAATGATTAAATTTAAAAAAAGGCAATTACGGTTGTTTAATGAGTAGTTAACGAGGTTAATGGAGGGATTAAGGGATGCGCTCATGTTTGTGTGTGGTAGGGCATGCGGGGGTTTACCGTGAATGTGCAACGTGGGTCGTGCGATTGGATCAGGTGGTGATGTGTTTCCTTAATATGAGGGTGCATTATATTTATGATGGGCATACACGCACATGATTACAACCAATAACAAAATGAAAAAAAACCTAATCCCCCCCAATTTCCCCTTCATCGCGATCCTCTCTCCCTCGTTCTCCTCCTCCACTTTCCATTTCTCCTTCTTCCATCTTTGACTCGTCTTCAATCGATCCTTCTTATTTCTTTTCTCGATTTCCTCCATCTTCTCCTCCCGTTCTTCTTGTAGTCTCTACCAGAACAAACAAAGGAAACAGCAAATCATCAATATTAGTAAAAAAAAGGCTCACAGTTCAATGGTTTCTCTGCTTGGCTGGGATTTTTGACGGTAGACGAAGGTTTCAGCGACAGTAATGGCGATGGTTCGCAAACGGAAGCTTCTTGCGGTGGTTTCTGGTCGTTGGTGGATGATGAGGGTGAATCAGACCTTCTTCAGAGGGCAAACGACGTCTTGAAGGTGAGGGTGCAGAAAGGGGTTTCAGCGGTTTCACGATGGAGTTCCGGCGATGAAGATAAGTATCACTCTTATTGTGATTTGATTTCTAGGGTTTCGCTAATTGGGATTTTTGTGTGATTTTTGTGTTTGTCGTGAGTTCCCCTTTTGTGTGTTCTGATTCAGTTTCTTATAGGGTTGCAGGATACAAAAGGGTGAATCCAAGAGTAATGCAGGTGTTTCCAATTTATAGTCTCAAATCTGATTCGGGAAATTGATATGTTGGTTAATACATTTCACTTTCAAGCTGAACAGGTTTTGACATCTTTGGAAATAATTGGATTTGTCTTAAACCTGTTTCGATAATGTCTTGGTATTCATGATTGCTTGATTTATGAATTTCCTTTTTGACAGGGGACATGTCGATGGCTGTTTTGGCAGGTGAAGATATGCTCTTTCCAATATGGTAGCGACTGAACGGTAACATTACTTATACTCTTTTCAATTTAAAGTGCCATCAGTTGTCTGTTGCAATTCTCCAAATCCTATCAGAATAAATGGCCTCATCTATAATGAAAAGAAACCTTTGCTTTTGCGGTTGCAGGCTGCCGGGACGGGTTCTTGATGAGTTAAAGAGTTGTGTTTGACATCCAAAGAAATGCATCCTTAATGGTGGTGATATTCAAGCTGGTATGAACTTGAATCCTGTCTTCTTCGTGATTCCTGGGCCGCTGCTGTTCGTGAAATCATTCCGTCTCTATAACGCATGGTGCTTATGGTATGTGGAATGTGTTTTAGATTTGTGTTTTCCTTCCTATCGTCTCCGGTTAACTGACTCAAACCATGCTTGTGTGTGTGGTTTTTTTGATTCAAGATGTTGAGTTAAATCGGGGAAGAATGCTGCTTGCGTTTGGAACTGATATTGTCGGCGAGATTGTTGGCACATAAGTTTTGGCGAGAACTAAAGGCTCGGCTTCCATGGTAGTAGAATGACTGGATTCATACATTGGTTTCACAAATGGATTGATAAAACTAAGGTAGCCATTACTGACATGTTAGAATAACCATATTTGCAATGTCATGACCAGAAGTAGCATCTACTCAGTTATGTGTCTCTCTGTCATCTTATTGCAGTTGTCATCGTCTTTCCATCTTTATAGCGATATAGCCTCTTGGTGGAAGACATCCTTTCAGCGGTAAATGACGACGAGGATGCGCTTATCGACATGCCGGTAGGTCTGCTGTTTGTTCTCAAATGTTTTGAATGGTTTCTTCCACAAATAAGCATCCGTTAGGCTGGACTAACCAATTCCGTCCCTCCTTTAATGTTTTGCTTGCAGGGTCCTTGGTGTCTCCTACAGTTATTTGATTCACTGTTGGATTGGGTCTGTTATGTTGCTGTGTATAAGTTCTGACAAGAGGTTTGAGGAGCCACAAGAACGACCGGCGGCGAGGCGGTTAAGTTGAGTAGCTGTGCAAAGATTAAGTGTACGGATATGTAACCTTGTGTGCAAGCAGAGACTACCTTGTCTAATTTCGCATACTCTTTTGCTCTGGTTTGATGCAACTTAGAATTGGTTTTTTTATCCTTTCCCTGGTTTACTGATTTGATATATTCTGTTTGTCAGTTGCAGGATGTACTATGGCATGCTCGAGCAAACCGAGCCAGGTTCCGGCTCAGAGTAGCAGCAACTGGAGGGAAAAGAAAGGCCCATTGGTTGTGGCTTAAGAGTGTTTGATGACAGTATCACTCCGGATTTGTACTGTATTCGACGAGCTTAAGGCTCTAATCTTTAGAAACAGAGGGTACTTATAAGGTAATGCCAACCTTTCCTTACGAACTGACATGGATAAACAGACGTTCCTCACGGTCATAAACGCTGCCGCTAACTTCTGTCTTCGTATTAACTACTCACCATGTTTCCTTCATGTCCTTTAGGTAATATCAACATAAAGGTCCATCCATGTAGCAACGGTCGATGTACACTACTGCCCAATGGTTTTGACGGTGCTTCTGACATAATATAACTGCATACCTAACCTTTCGGCACCACGAGCTAATTCGGGCGAAGACTTACCAACCAAAACTTCTCATTAATGAATGGTTGGAGATGACCGAAGCCGCACCCGACGCTCTCACGCGAGTCATCTAATGAAGTCTTGCAAACTTTTAAGACTTTGAAGAGTGTTGAATTATGGAATCTGAGCTGCAGAAGTCCCTGATGGTAGTTGGATAATTTCTCACTGTACTTATAATTTTATGCCAGATGGTTGCTTGTAGAATAACTTAATTGTAACATAATTTTGAAGCTTGACGCTGCGCACATTTGTTTTGGATTTCCGCTCATTGGAGCACCGTTTACAGTTCAGCGTTTTTTCGAATTGAATGAAATGCATGACATGCCCCATGATTCCTCATGATTAAATGAATACTGTAAAGACATAATTGGTCTAGAATGTGGTCCTCGTGACATCTTGACTTTTCATTGTGCAACCTACACATCAGCCCAAAAGAAAAGTGCAAGGCCCCTCCAATAACCGTGGATAAAGTCTAAGACTTTGAAAATAAGTATCTTGATCTCAAATGATGATAAACTTGCCTCTGAACACCCTTGCGTTACACACCTTTGGAGGCATTCCAACGTAACTTAAGGTCTTACAAATCAAAGAGTTAAACTAAGCTTTGCCTTGACAACATAAAACCTCATCCACGATTCCTATCCATATTGGTTGTATTAAATTGTCGGTGAACCCGTGCTATTTCTCATGATGACTCAACCTTACGAAATAAAAAGAATGGTGATGTAAATTAGTACGCGGACCATGTCCTTCACAACTTAAAACCTCTGTGGCGAACACTGAGACTTTTGAGAATTCCTGAGGAGACAACTGATAGAATAATCCCGAGATCTTTGCAATCCTGCGGTTACACCTTGAAGTCTATGATTGTAAGAACCTGCACTTGAAGTTATTACACATGCGCAATCTAGTTAGCAGTGATAAACATACGTACGGAAAAAATAAAACATGCAAGAAAAACTAAAGGGTGAATTCTTAAGGTCAAAAATTAGGGTGCAACAGATGCCCCTATTTAAGTTACTTCTATCCGGAGATATGGAGATTGAAATCTTCGTCTCGACGAGATAGGAGGGACTTAAATACAAACATTGCACTAATTTTTTGTCCTAAGAAGCCACCGAATGCATATGATATGCAATGATATGAAATGCAAGACACGGGTCCTGTGAGGAAAAGACGTCACAGGGGAACAACTGGACATAACACGCGGAGAGCAAACTCAACGACACGAGACACCACGAGAAGAGACAACAATCAGCATTATGGATTCTCCAAAATGAAGATAAGGTATATGTCACACCCTAATTTTTGACCACGAGATCCCACCTCTTTTCGCGTTTCTTTATTATTCGACTTTAATTTAATATTTTATGTTTTGCGACTAACCAATTCATGCAAGTGCAGTGGTTCTAGGTTTAGATTCTTATAGCCAAGTATCACAAGGACGTGACTAATACATTCAAGTTCAAAGTTCACCACTCAGGAATCCAAACTCAATTTAACGAGATTTTTGAATATGAATGAGCCTATCAGATTCAATTCAATATTCAAGAGCTTTGTGACCGAGTTACAAATTCCTTGAGTTTCGTACTATTAAATATGCAAAAATTCATCGATTTGAAGAGCCAACATCATTCCTTTAATCCAATTCAAGATTATTCAAATTAATTGGAAACATCCAGTTTTTATGAGTGAAAGGCCTTTTGTTAACAATTACTCAAGGTACAAAGTGAGAGGGTCCTCAAAGAGTCCTTTTAGGACATGATTCAAGTCACCATTTCACATACAAACAAGGTAAGCCATGATGAAGGGCAGCAATGGAAAACGAATGGAAGGAACGTTTATTTCTGTCTAACACTATACTACAATTTTGGAGTTCATTCAACGTGCAAAGCATATACACTCCTTATAACAAGTTTTAGTTTGAGACATTAATACAAGATACAATTGCTCTCTCCTGACATACAAAAAGATCATCCTATCTTCTCCCTCTATCTTCCATAGCCTTTACAAGCCGCCTCTGAGTGTACCCAGTTTCTGATGTCTTCACTGCAGCATCAATAAGACCTTCCCTACCTCCCATGGCATGAAAAAAGAACTCTTGAGGGGTCAGTCCACGGAGATATGAGTTCTCCACAAACCCACAACTTTCAGGCCCATAATCATCTTTTGTGAAGTGGGGCAATGTTCGGTCTATGAACCCAAATGGAATTCGTTTACCCTCAACATTCTGTTGGCCCATACAAGCAGTCATCTGAGATATGTTAATGAAACTTCCCTTGGAACCAGCTGTGACCATAGCTTTCAGATTATTTCTCTCAGATAAACCTTTTGGGCACTATTTCCAGCAGCATCACACCAATCAGCCCATTGCAACAACTATTGCCATTAATGAAGAATTGAGCAGTTCAGCTCAATAGCATATCACACAACTATAACCAATACTAAACCTGCAAAGCAAGAGCAGACCTGGAAGATTTGAAGTTTGCAAAACACAACCGAACATCCTAAAGACCTAGCTATTAAAGAATTGATGCAACTTAAGTCGTAGGCAAGGCATGAAACCTCATGGAAATTCTCTTAACTGTGATAGAAGAGGTTACCTGTCAGCTGAAGGTTGCGCAAAGTTGTATGTTTCACTTAGAAGCCTGTCATGGAAGTTGTCCCCATCTTGCCCTCACATTTCTCCTCAGACTGCAAGCCCTGTTATCACCAATACGATGCACCCCCCGTGCCAAGGGATTAAAGCTTATAGTTCTTACTGCAATGTGCCAATGAAGACAATGCTTGCGAGATAACAACAGAGTCACATAAACACTGCGATGGTGTTAATGCCGATACCAGTATTTGATCAGTTTCTACAGCTTTTAGGATGGAAGAAGTTGTGTTACCTCTGAGTTTCTGCGCGTGTGTTAAGTCTCTTAAGAGGTGTTCTCTTTGGCAACAATGTCCTGAACCCTGATTGAAATTATTGCGTCAATGTAAGAATTAATTTCAAATAAAAATTGAGCTAAAGATTGTCACAAGGACCGAGATGCACCTGCATTGTTGGAAACTCCCACAATCACATCTCTCTCTCTGCTTCCATAGTCCCCAGCCCCTTCGTGATTTGTTTCGATCAATTAGCGCAGGCAAAGACGACCATGATGAGAAGCAATAACCCACACAATGAGAAGCACATGAGAAAAGGAAAAGGTGTTCAGATACGATTCAGTTTGAGGAAAACCAAAGGAATAAAGATGAAATTGGAAAAGAACACACCCTGTATTCAACCTGCTTGCAAAGAGCAATTGCAGCTGCTCTCTTCATCGCCAACTTACTTCCATGGAAGCACCTCATCTCCAACAAACGAATTTTCTGTCTGGGCTGCTAACCCGTCTTCTGGCCCAAAACATTGCCACCTACACCTGCCAGGTCACACTCAGAGTCAGCAAAAATAATCGTTAGAGAATATCCCTGAAAAAATAGAAGATGCTATTCAGAATCAAATCAAATCCAATCTCCAAAATTGAATCACAGAAGTCAAAGATTGAAATATCAATTAATGGCTCATTAATAGAAATCAGATGAATTAGGAATATTTTCGAATCTGGCTCATCCCAATCCGGAGACCCTAAATCGGCATTCAAGTTAATATTCAATATTCATCCAAAGTTGTTTTTCACTCAGAGGCCTATATAAGAGAATGAACGAGAAGAGAAAAGGTCGTGAAAAAAACCTATCGTAATAAACCAAAAGTTACCGCAAAAAACCTTAAAATTCGTAACCTAAGAATTGGAGCAAGGAAAACTTATCTTCTCAGTTCGTCAGATTGTCTCCGACCGCCGCAAGCACAAATCAACAGACGGAACCTCATCTCCAGCCGCCACTCCCAATTCACGGTAAAACCTTCGTGCGTGTTAAAAATCTCTTGAGCCATTGATGCTTTGATGTTGTTGCAGGTTTAAAACGGGGAAAGAGGCAAGAATGAACGAGGAGAGGGAGAACGATGGACCGGATTCGCATCGAGAGAGACGAAAAAAGGAACTTAGGGCTTCTCGCGCATCAATTTTGTTTCGTTTTTTATTTTTGTTTCTGCAAACTATTATTGCCTTTTCACCTTTCATCACACACAAACCACATACACTACACTTAATCGTTACCACTCCCTAATCATTTGCTTATTGTTCTTTTTAATAGTTTTTAATCCACTCAACCTTTAATTAATCAGTTAACTATGTTTTTTAAAATAACTAATAATCTTTATTAACTAAACCAGCCCTTATCTTTTTATTTAACTAATCTTAAAAAAAGTTCATATAAATTAATAGTTTTTTGTTAATCCAATTAGTCAACCTTTATTTTACAACAACTTTTATTACAATCTTAATCCAAATAACTATTGACCTTTAATAAATTAGTTTTATTTAATTTTATCACATTAGTTTCTTAGGTCTTTATTTTATTTAATATTGATTTATTCTACTATTTTATTTAAACTAACATAAATCAACCCTTATCCTCAAGTAATTAAGCCTTTTCTTATAAAAAAAAATATAATCTCTCTTTATTCGCCTTAAAATTATTGTGCTAAATTAATTAACTTCTTTTAAAATAACATTTTATTAGATATTTTGTTTGGTCATAAATTTTATATCTATTTGCTTTTTTACTAATTAATATTAAAACCTTTTTAGGAGTAGTACATAATGAAAACAACTTTTTATTATATAATTTGTCACGTAGATTCAATCTTTATAAGCAATTTAATTCACATAAGTTCTAGATAATAAGTAAATCATCATAACGTCTTATTCAACTTTAGACCTCAATTTTAATATGTTAAAATCAATCTCTCGTTAAAATCGACCAATTAAAATCAACTCACAGCGTAAAATACGACCTACTCGCGCATACTCACATTCATGACTATTCACTCTCACACACTCCAGCGCTTTCATGCGTATGTGTATGTTTTACTTATTTGCCCTTTATTATTTCCGCAATTTATTTTACAAGAAATTTCATTATCGCATTTACTTTATTGCATTGCCCGTCCAAAGGAAAAACCTACACATGAGTCAACACTTGTGTGTAGTGCACATCATTTGCATCATACTCCTTGATCCTTGATCACATTCAAGTTGATCTTTCTAAGTTAGATCCTACCTTATAGGAAGGACCGTTATCCTTTACAACTTAGACAAACACATTCAACAAAACAATTCAAACATTTCAAACACAATAGAGAAATAGATGTTAATCATCTTAAGCGAGATAGAATCTCCACCCCACAACAATATAATCAATATGTAAGAAACTTTGCCTTAAGAGAGATAGAGCGTACTCGTCGATCAATATCCGAGTACTTGATCCCTTCTCTTAAGACGATGCAAAGACTATTTTCCTACAATTTGTGGCGGTTAAATCTCTCTTAAAACGACAACTCATCTTTTCTCCTAAAATCAATCAATCAACTACCCTAAACCCGTAGGAACTTTGACCACAGTCAAAGAACTCCTCAAACCCTTTAGGGGAACTACAGATACTTTGATTCCACTCCCGTAAGGATATGTAGGCATAAGATGCAATATCTTATCGAGTATACTTAGAAATAAACCCCTAAGTCTTTCAACCATTAAGCAGATAAACACTTAGCAATAAACAACATTAAAACAAGAGGTTCCTGTAGAGTACTACAGAAACTTAGGATGCTAGCACCTTCCCTAAGTTTAACCGACTCTCGAACCTATAACTCTCTAGCTTGCATTTGCATTGCATTGTGGGAATTTCGATCTTTATCCCTTCCTTTGGACAAATCAAAGTTCGGTTGCAAATGAATTAAAGATTCAAACTAATTAATAGTTTGGTATCCAAATTTCACCGCGACAGAAATGGAGACTTCACTGGGACCTTCAGTGGGTTTCCCTATCTTGTTTTTACTTGTTCATTGCTTTATATTTGTTATTTGTATAATTGTTTACTTGTTTGCTTATTACCATGGATTGATACTCTTGAATGGTGAGACAAAGTCCTACACCCGGACTTGAGTGAACTTAAGATAGGATAGTGATATTTCAAAGAGGCTTATAGGGGGTGGAATCCCACCAAGATGACTGAAAATCACGCTCAATTGAGGCCCTCTCGAAAGTTGTATGTTGAACGAGTTCTTAATCGTGAAAACATTCACTATATTCGATGTTGGAGCCTATGATATTGAGGACCGTATTTACCTTAACCCCACTTTGGCCTTTATTAGGATGTAGTGTGGGCTATGAGGGGGTACCCCCCGAAATAGTGCTACGCGATGCTACACTCAAAAGAAGTTCTCCCCCGAGTACTTGGGAAGTTGATAATATCCGAAAGATGGGCTAATGACTTTGGGAACCTTATTAGAACCTTGTTCTGCAGGTACAATCCACCTTTAGTTCGTGTCCTTTGGGAATGGGTATACCCTTTGGCTCCATGCTCGATGCAAAACCTAGGATCTTTTTGTTTGTTTACATATGTGTCCTTACGTGCTTACTTGTGTTTTTTGCATTCATAAAACATCATACCGCATTGGACTTCATGGGATTTACCTTTGTTTATGAACATTGTAGGGCACTATGGATCCCAATAGAAGACACACTTTGAAATACACTTTTAAAAGTTCTAAATTGGATGACCTAAAGGAGTTGGTGACCTTGATTGAAGACCAAGGGAAGTTCAAGAGCAAATATGAGAAGCTGATATCTTTATTGAGTCTCCAAGTAGACGAAGGACTTCTTTCCACTTTATTGCAGTTTAATGATCCGTTTTATCATTGTTTTACGTTCTCAGACTTTCAGCTATTGCCTACATTGGAAGAATACTCCTTTTTGGTTGGTCTACCTATCTTAGAAGAATCTCCCTTCCCTTTCTTGGAGAAGGACCCCGAGGAAAGAGATATTGCTAAGGCCCTTTATCTAAAGGTATCTGACGTCAAAGGAAACTTAATTAGTAAAGGTGGTATTTTCGGTTTGACTACGAAGTTCCTAATCAGTAAAGCTATGTTCTATGCCGATTATACGAACAAGACTCCGTTCGAGGAAATCTTCGCCTTACTTATTTATGGAGTATTCTTGTTCCCAAGTTTTGAAGGGTTCGTCGACCTTAATGCGATTAAGATCTTTTTGAAGAATAACCCGGTACCGACTCTTTTGGGTAATGCATATCACTCTGTGCATCTCCGAAATTTCTATGGTGGGGGAATGATCACATGTTGCATGCCCTTACTCTACAAGTGGTTTATTTCACACTTGCCAAGGTCTACTTCCTTTTTGAATCTCGATAGAGGGCTTTGGTCTTCGAGGGTTATGGCCTTGACCCACTCAGACATTGTTTGATACAACCGAGCGTATGATGGAACTTTAATTATTGATGGTTATGGTGATTTTGCTAATGTACCGTTACTTAGTTTTAATGGAGGGATCAGTTACAATCCAGTCTTAGCTCGTCGACAGTTGGGATTCCCGTTGAAGGAACCGCCTAAGAGTGTTCAAGTGGAGAACATTTTCTTTAGGGATGACAAGGAACTCCAAGACAAGATTTTGGCTGCATGGGATCATTTGCACAAGAAAGGGAAGGAAATCCTTGGGAAACTTATTTGTGTGTCATTGGAGCCCTACCTTCAGTGGGTCAGAGAGAGAGCAGTCAAACTGAAAATGCCCTATTCTCGTCAAGATCCTATACCTCCGAGAAGGGAGCCCACTTGTGTCTTTATGTCTGAAGTTGAGAAGTTAGAGGTTTCTTTGAGGAAGTTGCAACGTGAGTTAGAGTCATGGAAGAACAAGTATCAAGTAGTGGTTGCAGAGAACGGTGAACTTCAAAAGCAGCTACAGTTGAAGGATGAAGAGTTACTTCCTTGCAAGAAGAGGAAAGCCATGGAGGATTTATTTTTCTCCGACCCACAATGTACTATTTGGAAGCTGATTGTGGACAACCTTATCCTTGAGAAGACCCAGTTGGAAGAAGAGCTCAAGCAGCGGAATTCAAAACCTCTTTAGGGCTTTCATTAGCTTTTATTTAGCTATTTATTTGGGACTTTTAAAAGCAATTATTTGTAATCCGTTTCAAATTTAATAAAACATTTTCTTTTACCGCAATGTTTATAAATAGTTGGGATCCCACAAAGTCCTACTCATCTTGCATTGCATCCTTTCTTTATTCACTTCAAGAAACTCAATTTTATTTCACAGGTATTATAACCATGGACTTCAAGAGAGAAACATTGGAGTACACTTTTTAGAGTCCTAACATTGAAAGCTTAAAAAAGCAAGCAGATCTCATCAAGAACCGTCACGCTTTTGCAACAGAATATGGATAAGTTTTCTGTTTCCTCGAGCTCAAGATGAAAGAAGGGCTGTTGGAGACTCTTGTTCAGTTCTATGACCCGTTGTACCATTGTTTCACCTTTCCAGATTACCAGCTGATGTAAACCCTGGAAGAGTATTCTGATTTCTTGAAGATACCTATGACGGCCTGACCTATATTCACCGGCCAGGAAGACATACCCAGTCACCAAGAAATTGCAAATGCTACTCATCTCAGCATAGCAGATGTCCAAGCACATTTAACCACCAAGGAAGGAGTCCTTGGATTCCCAGCTGATTTCTTGATCGAAAAAGTCCGTTACCATGCTGAAAGGAAGGAGGTCCTTATCTTGGAAGCTACCTTTGCTTTGTTGGTCTATGGGATTTTTTGGTTCCCAAAGATCGACGATTTTGTTGACATGGATGCGATTAAGTTGTTCATCCTTAAGAATCTGGTTCCCACCTTGCTAGCTGACACATACTATTCCATCCATTCGAATAATGCCGAAGGGGGAGGACATATTGTTTGTTGTATCGCTCTGCTATATTCATGGTTCATTGCTCGCCTAACTCGGCATCCGTCTATTTGGGATGAGGTAGAAACACATCATTGGTCCAAGATAGTTATGGCCCTCACTCACTCTGACATTGTGTGGTATGACCCTACATATGGAGGTATACGTATGATTCCTAGTATCAGAGTATTTACTAACATACCGCTTATTGGGAGAGAAGGATGCATAAGTTACAACCCTGCTTTGGCCCGCCTCCAATTTGGGCATCCCATGATCGAAATACCTGACCAAGCTCTGTTGGAAGGGATCTTTCTCAAGGAAGGAGAAGATCCAGACTTGAAGACTATCATAATTTACGCATGGAGATACGTCAATAAGGAAGGGATGACTGCTTTAGGATACCCCAATTGTGCTGTCTCTGAAGAATATCTACATTGGGTACGAGAAAGGGCTCTCGACCTCAAGATGCCTTTCCCTTTTCATGAACCTATAGTATTGGCTTTTCATGATCTTGATTGGTTTGATGTGAGTGAAGTAGATCAGTTGAAGGCTGCCTTGGATGAAGCTCGGAAACTGAAGGCCGCTTGGAGGAACAAGTTTTTTACCCTCAAAGTGGAGAAAGAGAAGTCCCAGAAGCTGCCAGAAGCAGAATTTGCAAGGAAAAGGAAGGCGCGAGAGGATTTATTTTCCTCTCACACCTCTTCAAGAGTTGTCGCCAGAGATGATCTTCCCCCAGCTGCTATGGCTTGGAAGGAATATGTCGATCGACTCATCAATGAGAAGGCCGAATTGCAAGAACGCGTCAACCAGTTAGAAGAGGAACTTCACGCACAGAGGGAGCATAGGGAGTAGATCTCCGAGTTCTCTTTTGCTTTTGGTTCAATGTAATAAGCTCTTAAAAGAGTACTTTGCTTTGTAATGCCTCTCTAATATCAAAATAAAATAAGTTTTTTTTCCCAACATTACAATACTGGAAAATAATTTGAGTTTCTTGAAGTTTCATACTCATTTGCATTTTGCATAAGCATAGCATTGTTTGCATTCTAGGGTCTCACTCTTGCTTCATCTCCGCAGACAAGCTGAATCACTGATATAACACTCGAGCTAATCAACGCCAAAAGATGGACCAACTTGAACAAGAAAACAGAGTGCTCCATGATGAAGTTGCAGTTCTGAAAGAAAGTTTGGAGAGGTTGAATGGTCTAGTGGAAGCTTTGTCCAATCAAGCCACACTCAACAATCAAGATGTTCAAAGGACTGTGATCTCTGAAGTAACATCAACACTGATCCCAGTGGTGTCTTCTGTTGCCGAAGTGACCTACAACATGCCTCAAGGTTTTCCGTGGGGGCTGTCTCCTAATTTCTTTTCGACCGAGTACTTAAGCCCTTCTCTTAAGACGATGCAAAGACTATTTTCCTACAATTTGTGGCGGTTAAATCTCTCTTAAAATGACAACTCATCTTTTCTCCTAAAATCAATCAATCAACTACCCTAAACCCGTAGGAACTTTGACCACAGTCAAAGAACTCCTCAAACCCTTTAGGGGAACTACATATACTTTGATTCCACTCCCGTAAGGATATGTAGGCATAAGATGCAATATCTTATAGAGTATACTTAGAAATAAACCCCTAGGTATTTCAACCATTAAGCAGATAAACACTTAGCAATAAACAACATTAAAACAAGAGGTTCCTGTAGAGTACTACAGAAACTTAGGATGCTAGCACCTTCCCTAAGTTTAACCGACTCCCGAACCTATAACTCTCTAGCTTGCATTTGCATTGCATTGTGGGAATTTCGATCTTTATCCCTTCTTTTGGACAAATCAAAGTTCGGTTGCAAATGAATTAAAGATTCAAACTAATTAATAGTTTGGTCTCCAAATTTCACCGCGACAGAAATGGCGACTTCACTGGGGACCTTCAGTGGGTTTCCCTATCTTGTTTTTACTTGTTCATTGCTTTATATTTGTTACTTGTATAATTGTTTACCTGTTTTCCTATTACCTTGGATTGATACTCTTGAATGGTGAGACAAAGTCCTACACCCGGGCTTGAGTGAACTTAAGATAGGATAGTGATATGTTCAAAGAGGCTTATAGGGGGTGGAATCCCGACCAAGATGACTTGAAAATCACGCTCAATTGAGGCCCTCTCGAAAGTTGTATTGTTGAACGAATTCTTAATCGTGAAAACATGCACTATATTCGATGTTAGAGCCTATGATATTGAGGACCGTATTTACCTTAACCCCACTTTGGCCTTTATTAGGATGTAGTGTGGGGCTATGAGGGGGTACCCCCTCGAAATAGTGCTACGCGATGCTACACTCAAAAGAAGTTCTCTTGAGAATATTATTAACCCCCGAGTACTTGGGAAGTTGATAATATCCGAAAGATGGGCTAATGACTTTGGGAACCTTATTAGAACCTTGTTCTGCAGGTACAATCCACCTTTAGTTCGTGTCCTTTGGGAATGGGTATACCCTTTGGCTCCATGCTCGATGCAAACCTAGGATCTTTTTGTTTGTTTACATATGTGTCCTTACGTGCTTACTTGTGTTTGTTGCATTCATAAAACATCATACCGCATTGGACTTCATGGGATTTACCTTTGTTTATGAACATTGTAGAGCACTATGGATCCCAATAGAAGACACACTTTGAAATACACTTTTAAAAGTTCTAAATTGGATGATCTAAAGGAGTTGGTGACCTTGATTGAAGACCAAGGGAAGTTCAAGAGCAAATATGAGAAGCTGATATCTTTATTGAGTCGCCAAGTAGACGAAGGACTTCTTTCCACTTTATTGCAGTTTTATGATCCGTTTTATCATTGTTTTACGTTCTCAGACTTTCAGCTATTGCCTACATTGGAAGAATACTCCTTTTTGGTTGGTATACCTATCTTAGAAGAATCTCCCTTCCGTTTCTTGGAGAAGGACCCCGAGGAAAGAGATATTGCTAAGGCCCTTTATCTAAAGGTATCTGACGTCAAAGGAAACTTAATTAGTAAAGGTGGTATTTTCGGTTTGACTACGAAGTTCCTAATCAGTAAAGCTATGTTCTATGCCGATTATACGAACAAGACTCCGTTCGAGGCAATCTTCGCCTTACTTATTTATGGAGTATTCTTGTTCCCAAGTTTTGAAGGGTTCGTCGACCTTAATGCGATTAAGATCTTTTTGAAGAATAACCCGGTACCGACTCTTTTGGGTAATGCATATCACTCTGTGCATCTCCGAAATTTCTATGGTGGGGGAATGATCACCTGTTGCATGCCCTTACTCTACAAGTGGTTTATTTCACACTTCCCAAGGTCTACTTCCTTTTTGAATCTCGATAGAGGGCTTTGGTCTTCGAGGGTTATGGCCTTGACCCACTCAAACATTGTTTGATACAACCGAGCGTATGATGGAACTTTAATTATTGATGGTTATGGTGATTTTGCTAATGTACCGTTACTTAGTTTTAATGGAGGGATCAGTTACAATCCAGTCTTAGCTCGTCGACAGTTGGGATTCCCGTTGAAGGAACCGCCTAAGAGTGTTCAAGTGGAGAACATTTTCTTTAGGGATGACAAGGAACTCCAAGACAAGATTTTGGCTGCATGGGATCATTTGCACAAGAAAGGGAAGGAAATCCTTGGGAAACTTATTTGTGTGTCCTTGGAGCCCTACCTTCAGTGGGTCAGAGAGAGAGCAGTCAAACTGAAAATGCCCTATTCTCGTCAAGATCCTATACCTCCGAGAAGGGAGCCCACTTGTGTCTTTATGTCTGAAGCTGAGAAGTTAGAGGTTTCTTTGAGGAAGTTGCAACGTGAGTTAGAGTCATGGAAGAACAAGTATCAAGTAGTGGTTGCAGAGAACGGTGAACTTCAAAAGCAGCTACAGTTGAAGGATGAAGAGTTACTTCCTTGCAAGAAGAGGAAAGCCATGGAGGATTTATTTTTCTCCGACCCAACATGTACTATTTGGAAGCTGATTGTGGACAACCTTATCCTTGAGAAGACCAAGTTGGAAGAAGAGCTCAAGCAGCGGAATTCAAAACCTCTTTAGGGCTTTCATTAGCTTTTATTTAACTATTTATTTGGGACTTTTAAAAGCAATTATTTGTAATCCGTTTCAAATTTAATAAAACATTTTCTTTTACCGCAATGTTTATAAATAGTTGGGATCCCACAAAGTCCTACTCATCTTGCATTGCATCCTTTCTTTATTCACTTCAAGAAACTCAATTTTATTTCACAGGTATTATAACCATGGACTTCAAGAGAGAAACATTGGAGTACACTTTTTAGAGTCCTAACATTGAAAGCTTAAAAAAGCAAGCAGATCTCATCAAGAACCGTCACGCTTTTGCAACAGAATATGGATAAGTTTTCTGTTTCCTCGAGCTCAAGATGAAAGAAGGGCTGTTGGAGACTCTTGTTCAGTTTTATGACCCGTTGTACCATTGTTTCACCTTTCCAGATTACCAGCTGATGTAAACCCTGGAAGAGTATTCTGATTTCTTGAAGATACCTATGACGGCCTGACCTATATTCACCGGCCAGGAAGACATACCCAGTCACCAAGAAATTGCAAATGCTACTCATCTCAGCATAGCAGATGTCCAAGCACATTTAACCACCAAGGAAGGAGTCCTTGGATTCCCAGCTGATTTCTTGATCGAAAAAGTCCGTTACCATGCTGAAAGGAAGGAGGTCCTTATCTTGGAAGCTACCTTTGCTTTGTTGGTCTATGGGATTTTTTGGTTCCCAAAGATCGACGATTTTGTTGACATGGATGCGATTAAGTTGTTCATCCTTAAGAATCTGGTTCCCACCTTGCTAGCTGACACATACTATTCCATCCATTCGAATAATGCCGAAGGGGGAGGACATATTGTTTGTTGTATCGCTCTGCTATATTCATGGTTCATTGCTCGCCTAACTCGGCATCCGTCTATTTGGGATGAGGTAGAAACACCTCATTGGTCCAAGATAGTTATGGCCCTCACTCACTCTGACATTGTGTGGTATGACCCTACTTATGGAGGTATATGTATGATTCCTAGTATCAGAGGATTTACTAACATACCGCTTATTGGGAGAGAAGGATGCATAAGTTACAACCCTGCTTTGGCCCGCCTCCAATTTGGGCATCCCATGATCGAAATACCTGACCAAGCTCTGTTGGAAGGGATCTTTCTCAAGGAAGGAGAAGATCCAGACTTGAAGACTATCATAATTTACGCATGGAGATAGGTCAATAAGGAAGGGATGACTGCTTCAGGATACCCCAATTGTGCTGTCTCTGAAGAATATCTACATTGGGTACGAGAAAGGGCTCTCGACCTCAAGATGCCTTTCCCTTTTCATGAACCTATAGTATTGGCTTTTCATGATCTTGATTGGTTTGATGTGAGTGAAGTAGATCAGTTGAAGGCTGCCTTGGATGAGGCTCGGAAACTGAAGGCCGCTTGGAGGAACAAGTTTTTTACCCTCAAAGTGGAGAAAGAGAAGTCCCAGAAGCTGCCAGAAGTAGAATTTGCAAGGAAAAGGAAGGCGCGAGAGGATTTATTTTCCTCTCACACCTCTTCAAGAGCTGTCGCCAGAGATGATCTTCCCCCAGCTGCTATGGCTTGGAAGGAATGTGTCGATCGACTCATCAATGAGAAAGCCGAATTGCAAGAACGCGTCAACCAGTTAGAAGAGGAACTTCACGCACAGAGGGAGCATAGGGAGTAGATCTCCGAGTTCTCTTTTGCTTTTGGTTCAATGTAATAAGCTCTTAAAAGAGTACTTTGCTTTGTAATGCCTCTCTAATATCAAAATAAAATAAGTTTTTTTCCCAACATTACAATACTGGAAAATAATTTGAGTTTCTTGAAGTTTCATACTCATTTGTATTTTGCATAAGCATAGCATTGTTTGCATTCTAGGGTCTCACTCTTGCTTCATCTCCGCAGACAAGCTGAATCACCGGTATAACACTCGAGCTAATCAACGCCAAAAGATGGACCAACTTGAACAAGAAAACAGAGTGCTCCATGATGAAGTTGCAGTTCTGAAAGAAAGTTTGGAGAGGTTGAATGGTCTAGTGGAAGCTTTGTCCAATCAAGCCACACTCAACAATCAAGATGTTCAAAGGACTGTGATCTCTGAAGTAACATCAACACTGATCCCAGTGGTGTCTTCTGTTGCCGAAGTGACCTACAACATGCCTCAAGGTTTTCCGTGGGGGTTGTCTCCTAATTTCTTTTCGACCGAGTACTTAAGCCCTTCTCTTAAGACGATGCAAAGACTATTTTCCTACAATTTGTGGCGGTTAAATCTCTCTTAAAATGACAACTCATCTTTTCTCCTAAAATCAATCAATCAACTACCCTAAACCCGTAGGAACTTTGACCACAGTCAAAGAACTCCTCAAACCCTTTAGGGGAACTACATATACTCTGATTCCACTCCCGTAAGGATATGTAGGCATAAGATGCAATATCTTATAGAGTATACTTAGAAATAAACCCCTAGGTATTTCAACCATTAAGCAGATAAACACTTAGCAATAAACAACATTAAAATAAGAGGTTCCTGTAGAGTACTACAGAAACTTAGGATGCTAGCACCTTCCCTAAGTTTAACCGACTCCCGAACCTATAACTCTCTAGCTTGCATTTGCATTGCATTGTGGGAATTTCGATCTTTATCCCTTCTTTTGGACAAATCAAAGTTCGGTTGCAAATGAATTAAAGATTCAAACTAATTAATAGTTTGGTATCCAAATTTCACCGCGACAGAAATGGCGACTTCACTGGGGACCTTCAGTGGGTTTCCCTATCTTGTTTTTACTTGTTCATTGCTTTATATTTGTTATTTGTATAATTGTTTACTTGTTTGCTTATTACCTTGGATTGATACTCTTGAATGGTGAGACAAAGTCCTACACCCGGACTTGAGTGAACTTAAGATAGGATAGTGATATGTTCAAAGAGGCTTATAGGGGGTGGAATCCCGACCAAGATGACTTGAAAATCACGCTCAATTGAGGCCCTCTCGAAAGTTGTATTGTTGAACGAGTTCTTAATCGTGAAAACATGCACTATATTCGATGTTGGAGCCTATGATATTGAGGACCGTATTTACCTTAACCCCACTTTGGCCTTTATTAGGATGTAGTGTGGGGCTATGAGGGGGTACCCCCCCGAAATAATGCTACGCGATGCTACACTCAAAAGAAGTTCTCTTGAGAATATTATTAACCCCCGAGTACTTGGGAAGTTGATAATATCCGAAAGATGGGCTAATGACTTTGGGAACCTTATTAGAACCTTGTTCTGCAGGTACAATCCACCTTTAGTTCGTGTCCTTTGGGAATGGGTATACCCTTTGGCTCCATGCTCGATGCAAACCTAGGATCTTTTTGTTTGTTTACATATGTGTCCTTACGTGCTTACTTGTGTTTTTTGCATTCATAAAACATCATACCGCATTGGACTTCATGGTGTTGCACCCTAAAATTTGCCCAACCTTATTCACTTGATTTATGTTTCATTATCATTAGCATTTGCATATAGAGTCAGGTACATAGACTAACCATCTGCATAGCATGAGCATAGCAAGTCATTCAACAGGGGACCAATCATTAATCTCATCTCTAGAAGCCTATCAAGAGGTTATTATCCCAAGTCAATCTCATTCAAGTCATCAGGAAAGAATTTGAAAGCAAAGAGTTCAGCAGATCAAGCCTTGAGGCCATCTCCTAGCTGAGGGTGTCTGAGGGTCAACAAGAGGGTTGTGAGCTGTGAGTTGAAGGCATGGAGAGTATCTAGACATTATGAGAGACTTAGAAAGTCATTTGGAGAAGGAGACAAGTCATTGATGAGAGCACAAGAGCTACAGTTGAAGACAGTCAACTAGGGTTTCATCTGGGTCAACCCTAGGTCAACCCTAGGTCAATTGACTGATTTAAAGAGCATTCAAGTCTATTGGAGAGGTGTGGGGTTCATCATTGGACATATAAAGAAGGATATGGAGATATGCCAAGGAGAATTCAAGAGAAATCAAGGAGAAGAGGAGTTACTAAATTAGGGTTTCTCTGTAAAATCCCCTAGTTTAGGTCAAATTTCCAAGCAAGATAAGTCAAAATGATAGCTTCAAATGGCTTCTTGGCCAACATGAAACTTGTAGAGGGTCTCAAGACCTTTAATTTGAGTGGTGGAAGACATCAAGGAGATTTATAGAACTCAAGTTATGGTCCTTGCAAGTTACAGGTCATCTGAGGTATCTGAATTTTTGTCTGTGAAAGTGACTTGACTTCCAAGCTAGTTTTACCCCTCAAGGAGATTTCAAATGAATTCTTGGTCAACATAAGAATTGTTCCTCATTGTCTTAGCTTTCTAGAATGGTATAGTATGCCTTCATATGATGTGGAGAACTCAACTTATGGTCTTGGCAAGCAAAGGGTATTTTGGGCATTTGTGAATTACAGGTCATTTTAACCTATGTCCAAAACTCATACAAGGAGGCCTCAAATGAAAAAACTTACAACATCAAACTTGCTCCAAATGGGATTTTAAGTCTAGAAAGAAGGTCACAAATTGTTGGAAAAGCTCATAACATGAAGTTGCATAATTGGTCAAAAGTTGAACTAAAAAAGGCTTATAATTCAAAGAAATTCAAAGTGAAAAATGGTTTGGGAGATTTATGAGTCCAAAGGGAGACTTCCAATATATGATTTTGAATGGAAAATCAATTCTAAGAACAATGGTTCAAACACTTTTTTGAGTTTAGAAGGAAAAAAGAAAGTTATCTTTGGTTACTTGTAATTGAAGAAACATAACCAAAATGGATCAAAGTTGGAAAGCAAGGGAATGTGCAAGATGGATCTAGAATGTTCATATGAGGTCTATATATTCATGAAATGAGGATTGATCAAGGGTTGGCTTCATTTTTCACTAAGAATTTCACAAACTTCCTCATTCTTTCTCTTGGCAATTTCACTTCAATCTCTCAAAATCTTCACCAATTATCATCAAAATCAACTTCATTCCATTGATTCATCATCATAGAGTAGAATTCAATCAAGAACAAGGTGGTTAGAATCCATTTTCGTGCACTTTCTTCAAGAACATCAAAATTGAAGTTTCCATTGGACAGCACAATTCAAGCCAGGAATCATCAAAGCATTGCATACAGAATTGAGTACTGAGTTTGTGGATCAAGATCCAAGTCTCAAAAGCTTCAGATCTACAAGTTTCCATAGCTGTCTTCAAGCTTTTGCACCAGGTATGTTTTCATTCACACAGCTTGATCTAGTTAGTTTAGCATGTTGTTGTTAGTTTAGATATGATTTAGGTGGTTAGTAGAGTAATTAGGATGAATTTGAGGCTGGATAGAGACCATTGTTAGCAGGTGATAGAAACTGTTAGGGCTTGAAGCTCTTAGGTTAGTGCATTAGAATCTTAGCTTGATAGCGCAGGTTAATTACCATTATGCATAGATTAGGTTAGTGTAAGTTTGATGGAGAATTGTGTTGGTGCATCTCAGAGGATTTCCATGGTGACCAGAGTTTGTTGCGCACGGGTTTGTTGATGTGATAAGTTTCAAAGTAAACTAGTGTCATAGGATTATAGAGGGAGAGGTTCTGAGCATTTTTCATGTTGGCGTCGTGTTGATTCATGGACTGGTGATGGAGAACAGAGGGATGGAAGTTTGCTCGTGCATGGAAGTTTCATGGTGAAACCCTAATTCTAACAGAACCATCGAGGAAGACGAAATCATGGCCGTTTATTGGGCGTTGGACCTTTGACTTGGAGGGAGATCCTATGGCTCATATTTAATCTGATTTTTGGAGGGAAGTGAGTTGGTGCCAAAACGCACCGTTTCATTAATTGAAACGGGCGGGCCTGAATGAGATTGATATCCCCACCCCCAGGTTTAAGCCCATTTCCAATTTTAACGTGATATCTGATGCTATTTTCACCCCCTGGCGCTTCTTTTATTGTTCCTTGTTGCTGAGTATTCTGGGCCTGATATGAATTGCTATGCGTACCCCCTGTCTGCCTGGCCCATCCAGAATATAACTGCGCGTGGTTTCTATTCTAACCCCCCTCCCTCATTTTAATTCAATTTAATTTCTTAATTCACTTTAATTTTTACCAATTTTCATAAATTCATAACAAATTCATAAAAAATCATTTTCACTTCATTCTTTTTACATCATTTCCATTAGAATGTCTAGAAAATTTTCATTAAATAAAATTGCATTTTTATTTTTATTTCATATTTTTTCCATATTTTCTAAATAAAGGTCATATTAAATAGCTTCATTTCATGCATCATTTTAATAATTTTTGTTCTATTACATGCTTTCATATTTTTTTGTTCATTCTTTTTATATTGTTTAGATTAGACATTAAGCTTGTAAATTCAATTTAGTTCCCATTTTTAGAAGTTAATTTTAGGTGATTAAAATAGGGTTGAACATCATGAACAAATTAGGGTTTTTAGGTGATGACTTAGGAAGTTTGATTTCATTTCCCTTAGGACTTAGGGTTTGAATAGATTAGTTATGGGACTATAGGGGCTATGGGTAGTTATTAGATCCCCTTAGAAAAGTTAGGATTCCCCTACTGCTATTAATACTGTCTGCATATCTGTTTGTCTGGTGTGGTGTGCCCTCTGGGGATTATTGCTTGCTTGCTTGGGTATTGGGATTGTCTGGGGACCTGGGGAAGCTGAAGACTTGTGAAGATGAAGACCATTGGAGATCCAGAGGTTGAAGATCAACTGCCAGAGTTGGAGAGGAGGTTCTTACTAGCAGCTGCTGAGGAGACTAGGGTTTAGGAGCTAGGCAGAGCTCTAGATTAGAAAGTTTGTTTCTCAAACATGGATTGCCTTGTCTGCATCCATTCTTCTTTGTGATTCAGAGTCTCTCTAAGACACTCACCCCCTTCCTTTGGAAGGCTTGGTGACAGTGTCTATGAGATGGAACTCTTGAGAGAAAATGTCTCTTGTGTTAGAAGCAGTCTGTTCACCACCCTTGGTAGTCAACTGATTGCTTAACACCCAATTCACTCTTGTGACTGATCCCTCATCCTGGAGGTTTGAGCTTGAAGAAAAGCCCTTGCAGATAGAAGACTGATGATCAAAGCCCTTATCTGAAGGCCATGAAGAGGGAGATTGATGCTTGTTGAAGCCTGTAGCTGATTGGAGATTACTTGAAGCCAGATGTTGATTCAGAGCTGCTGATGCTGTTTCTTTTGCTGTTGTATTTCATTTCTGATGTATTGATTGGTTTTCCTGGACTGTATTGTTTGCTGTTTACCCTGTTGGGTTGAAAGTGAATCCTGTTCACTTTCGCCTATTGTTTTCTAGGTTCGAGGTCGAGTAGGACTCCCTTGCCTCGCTTGTACTGTTGCATCCATGCATTTTACTGCTTTATTATATCTGTTATTGTTTCTGTTTCTGCCTATCCCGTAGGATCTCTGTTTCTCTCTGTGCAAGAGAGGAGCATGATAGACATTAGGTTTTAACCCATGCATGATAACATTAGGTTAGTTTGATTCCCTTCGCAACCGTAGGTTATAGTTCTGTCTCTTTCTTTCTCAAAACAAACAGAAAAACACATAAAGATTTCAAACACAATAAAAGACACTTCTTTCGTAAAAGAATGTGAACTCATCAAGACGTCATTTTTGTCCGCTGGGACTGTTGATCAGAAAACCTTTTTCAGAAGGAATAAAATCAACCAGGACAGACTTGTGTCGTGCGTGGCCCGAACTACGTTTGCTCTGATCTTTCATGCTGTGTGGAAGTACGTAGGCATAGGATGCGATATCCTAGCGAGCAACCTTCCCCTCCTTTCCCGTAGGTAGGCGAACTACGTTGACTATGATTTCTCGTTCCAGACGGGAATACGTAGGCATAAAGTGCGATACTTTGCCGAGTCATTTTTATTTTCATTTTATTTTCTTTTTCACCCTTGACCTATAGTTTAGATAGAATAACAATCCATACCCGAAAACAAGCGTGGATCCCATCGAGTACGATGGACGTGAGGGGTGCTAATACCTTCCCCTTGCGTAACCGACTCCCGAACCCAGGTTTTGGTTGCGATGACCATACCTTTCCCGTGTTGTGCGAGGTTTACTCTGAGCGTTTCCTTTCCCTCCCGTGGGATAAATAACGCGCGGTGGCGACTCTTCTGTTCAGCCGGCGCCGATTTTCGCAGTAGCGACAGCTGGCGACTCTGCTGGGGATCCAACGTCCCCTGGCTGCTAAGGACTGCGATGGTTCTTATGCATTTGGGATCCAACGTCCCTTGAGAGAGTCAATCCTAACGCTTGTTTTCCCGTCGAGGATTTTGTATGGAGTTATTTTATATTTCTAACCTTGTATTTTCAGCTTTGTATATTGATTATTATTGCTGTATTTGGGGTGTGACGGGTGTTCTGATATTGAGAGATAAGCCGGACCTGGGCTTGAGTGCACCTAGAATTAGAGTAGAAATTAGTGGGCGCCCGCTTGCTTTGCTTGCTTTGGTGTCCCATGAAATCTACACTCAGACGAGGTTCCTCTGGTTGGCCTCCTGCCCCTTCCTTTGGTTGGCGTGGGTTGCTGGTTAGTTGGATTGTCGACTCTGGGGACCGATCGTTTGGAAGTTGGCTAAGTGAGGCCTCTTCAGGAATTGATGATGCCACTCCTTCTGGGAATCGTATCATCAACCCTGAAAGTCTGTGACGCCGACGACCGCATAGGATGCCGTACCTTGTGCCAGTTATAGGGCCACCCACCTGTGAGGGGATTCAGGGTTATGCAGGTAACTAGACCTCCAGACTACCGGTTATGTCTTGATCAGAGATCCTGGTTATTTATGGAGAGTTATGAGGTCTGTCAGAGACCATTTGGAGATGTGTTTTGAGGTCTGTCAGTGACCAGTTGGAGATGTATTCTGAGGTCTGTCAGAGATCAATTAGAGATTTGGTTTGAGGTCTGTCAGAGACCAGTGTTGGAGTTTTATTTTAGGTCTATCTGAGACCAGGGTTTGATGACTTCTGGATGGTCTATCTGAGACCTTTCTTGATTGGGTTTAGGCTATTCAGCTGCAGCTTTGGTCCCTGTTGAATGTTACTTGCATTGCATTGCCTGCATATCCATTACCATTTGCATTTCACTAACGTGTGTCTGTGCTGCAGGCGCATTTGCATTTTCCTAGTTCTAGTGCCCAGACTTCTGAGTGTTTGATCATGACTAGCTTAAGGAGAACGGTTGCTTACAAATTGCCTACGCCTGATATTGTTCCTTTACTTGGGTTGATCTCTCTTGCTGATGAGGGTGTTCGTAGGAGTTTCCGGATGAGCTACGGTAGATTATTGAGATTGGTGTGCAAACCTACAGAGGTAGAGTTAGATGGGCTGTATGCTTTGATGCAATTCTACGACCCTGCTTTGAGGTGCTTTACGTTCTCTGACTTTATTATGGGACCAACCCTGGAGGAATACGCTGAGTATGTTGAGCTGCCAGTGCAGAACCAAGTTCCATTCATCCATTCTGGCGCCAAGCCCAAGCCAGAGGACTTGGCAAAAGCTTTGCATATTGACGCCTCTGAACTATTGACTACTGTTTCCCGTGGAGTTCCAGGCTTCTCACTCCAGTTCTTAGTTGGTAAAGCCCAGGAGTATGCCAAGAGCGGGTGTTGGGTTGCTTTCAATGCTGTGTTGGCCTTGTGCATTTATGGCATAGTCTTGTTTCCCAATATACCGGATTTTGTGGACTTCGACGCCTTCTACTTGTTTGCCGCTGGTAATCCTGTACCTACCTTACTCGGAGATCTCTACCACTCACTGCATTACAAGAATGAGAAGGGCAGAGGGAAGAATGTTCATCTTTGTGTACCCTTGTTGAGTATGTGGTTTGAGAGTCACCTTCCTAAGAGAGGATCTGCTGCAGAGACTACAGTTCCAGTTGGTTGGCCAGAGCGCCTGATGAGGCTATCGTCGGAAGATATGGAGTGGTTTGATCGAGACCTGTTGGGATCTGAGCTCATCTTCAGTTGTTCTGGGTACCCTAATGTGCCGTTGATAGGAAGAAAAGGGTGTATCAATTATAACCCTTCTCTATTCATTCGCCAGTTCGGATATGCGCTGAAGAATCCACCTCAAGAGGAAGAAGTACAGGAATCTCTGTACTTCACAGGGGATTTGAAGGGGGAGTTATTGGCCAAGTTGCAACATGCCTGGACGCGTATTAACCGCAGAGGGAAGCCACTGTTAGGTAAGAACGATTGCCAGGCCTATGCTCCTTATAGAGTTTGGATTCAGGAGAGGGCTAGTCAGTTGAGGATGCCGTTTCCAGATGCACCAATTCTTGTTCCCGCTCCGGTAGCAGAGCCGACTACTGTTTCTAGAGAAGTCTATGAACAGGTTGTGAGGGAGAAAGAAGCCTTGATGAAGATTAACGAAGGGTTAGAGCAAGAGTTAGCCCAGGCACGCAGTGAGAAAAACAAGGCCGTATACGCTTTCCAACAACAGATCGAGCTGGTAAACAGGTTAGGAGCTGAGTTGACCGAGGAAAAGAAGAAGCGCGAACGTCTGGGGCAAGAGTTCAGAAGTTCCCATGACATGCTGGAAGCCAAAAAGAAAGCGCTCGACGCAGCACACCGAGAGATATCTTCTTGTAATAAGACTTGGAATGCTACACTCACTAATAACAAGAAGAGGGAAGATAAGCTAAAGCAGCAAATTTCCGACCTCGAAGAGAAGTTGAAGTCTAGCATCAAGAAGTGTGAGGAGGAAGTGATGACCCGGTATAGTGTCCAGCATGCACTGAACAAGGCAATCAAATCCAGAGATGAAGCAGTGTCTCAGAAGCGAAAGTTAGAAGATTGCTTCGGAGAAGCAACCTGGGAAGAAACTGCTGAAGACGTACGCCGTGTCCTTAAGAGGAGAAACCAGCTTGTTGAAGGGCTGCTTGATCGACCAAGCCATCCGGAGACCAAGAAGTTGATAGAGGAGTACCAGACTTTTGGGAGGATTTGATTATCTCATGTAGTAACTTGTATGCTTTATTTGCATAGTGCTGACCATCACCAGGATTGTTGGTTGAGGTCATGCCTTCTTTGTATTCTCAGCGATATTGTACCCTGGGCTTATCGATTCTCTCTGCAATATATGAGGCTTTCTATGATTCAGCTCCGATATTCCTATTGTCAACACTGTCACTGCACCGGCACCTTCGCACTAGAACTGGGGGAATGAACTTCCCTAATGCACAGACACATTGCATTGCATTCATGTTCATATTGCATTACAGGTAATCTTTGAATGGTGTCTTATCTCCTGCTCTGTGCCAGGTACCTTTCAGGATTCCAGATCAGCATCCGCACCGCTATTCTACACGCTCCAACTGTCGGAAAGTCATGGACCAAATTCAGAACGAGATGCAGGATGTGCGCGAGAAGCTCGCCCTCTTCATGCAGACCATGGAAGCTATAACAAAAGGGCAAGAGAATTTGCAGGCCATGGTCCAGCCTCTGTTGGCTCGCAATGCTGGTCATAGTAATGAAGATCATCAGTCTGTCCGGGTTGATACTGCTCATGGAGACGGCACTCCCACGCCAGTGGCTCCGCCCGTAGTCAATATACCTGCTGCTAATGCCAACAACGCTACCGCTGCTGTGAATGGTAACGTCGGAGTGGGGAATGACACTGCTGTCCATAATGTTGGGCTGGGTGATGTCAATTTGGGAGATAATTTAGGAGGCAATGGCTTTGTCAATACTGGGTTCGGATTCAACGATCAGGGATTTGACAACACTGGCAAGTATGGCTTTAATGCTCAAGGCTTTGGGCAAGATGGTTATGGTATGGTCAATCAGGGTTACGGAGGCTTTGGAAACGGAAACGGTACTGGATTTATGGCTTATGGTCCTGCTGGAGGTGTTCAAGGGTATGGCAACAGAGGCCGAGGACCGGGGATGAATCAGAACAGAGCTGGACGTAATAATGCATATGATGGGTACGGGGCTGGAAATGGTATGTGGCAAGAGGATCAGCAGGAAGACGCCTTCTCCGGGGGAGGTTTTGAAGGGCCGATGGATGATTCCCAAAAGATTAGAATGCTGGAAGAGCAAATGAAGGGAGTCCTAAATCAGAGTGCTGTGGGACTGGACATGGCAACAATGGGCTTGGTACCTGGCTTGAGGGTGCCAATTAAATTCAAGGCGCCTGCGTTCGACAAATATAAAGGAGACACATGTCCGAAAGTGCATGTACGAGCTTATTACAGAAAGATGTCTGCATACTCCACTGATGAAAGAATGCTAATGCATTTCTTTCAGGATAGTCTGTCGGGTCCTTCCCTAGAGTGGTACATGGGGTTGGAGCCAACTGATATCAAGACATGGAAGCAATTGGCGGAGGCGTTCGTGGCCCATTACAAGTATAACAGCGACCTGGCGCCCAATCGGGTCCAGTTGGCCGGGCTTTCGCAGAAGAAGGGGGAGAGTTTTAAAGAGTACGCGCAAAGGTGGCGCGATATGGCTGCCAGGGTCCGTCCTCCTGTGGAAGATAAAGAAATGAATGATATGTTTGTCGGCACATTCACAGGGTTGTTTCATGATATGCTGTTTCATACGTCTCTGGCTAGTTTTTCAGACCTGATTCTGATGGGGGAAAAGATTGAGCGTAATATTAAGCAAGGAAAGTTCCAAGTCGAGGAATCAACTGCATCTGGCAGTAATAGGAAAGCTTACGGTGGGCGCCGTCAGGGCGAGGCAAGCGCGGTATTTGGAGGCCGAGGCCGAGGCCGAGGCAGGGGAAGAGGTCAATATCGTCAGCCGCAGCAGGTGTCGAGTGTTACTATCCCATATCAACAACAACCAATCCAGCAACAACAACCGGTTCAGCAGCAGCCAATGCCACAGCAGCAGCAGCCTCAGCAGGGGGCACAGCAAGCTCAACGAAGATTCCAGGGTGGTAAGCCGAGAAGAGTGTTTGAGAAGCCTCCCTCAACCTATGCTGATTTATTGCAGACATTGTTGGGATTGAATCTAGTAGAGAAAAGAACCCTGGCACCGATAACGGGAACTCCCCCGTTCGGCTACGATGCGAATAGGCACTGTGAGTTTCATTCTGGGGCCCCGGGCCACGATATAGAAGGTTGCCATGCTTTTAAGCACGTTGTGCAGGATCTTTTAGACAACAAGGCTATTAATTTCGGAACGGCAGGTCCGAATATAGTCCAGAAACCCATGCCTAATCATGGGGCGAACGCCGTGCTGACTGAGGAAGGTCTGAATCTTATCATGAATGTTGAGGATTTAAAGACGCCGCTGAGCGAGATAAAAAGCCGACTGTTACAAGGAGGTGTTTACCCGGGATGTAATGAGTACTGCTTAGATTGTTGGGCCCTAGCTGGGGGGTGTGAGGATTTGAAGAAAGGCATTCAGGCCTTGATTGATGAAGGTATATTGCAGTTTGATCGAGCGGTAACTGATGAGCCTGCAGGGGCAGTAGTGGATAATCGGAGTGATGTGGCCACGGTGACGATTCCTCGGAAGACGATCACTATTGCATCACCAGCTCAGCGACCACCGATTACCATAACTAAGGCCGGGCCAATCCCGTACGAGAGCACGAAAGCAGTCCCATGGTCATATGGGCTAGAGGTGTATTGTGACGGGATAAAAATTGATGTTAGCAAGCAGCCAGCGGAGATTGTGGATAATGTTGTTGGCTCAGGAGGCATGACGAGGAGCGGCCGGATCTTTATATCTCCTGAAGTGGAGGCTGAAAGACTAGCGAAAGGAAAAGGGAAAGCAGTTGAGAATGTTCCGGTACAAGCAAATGAAAAAGGAGCAGCATCTAAGGATGTAGAAGAATTCATGCGCTTGATTCGGAAAAGTGATTATAAAATTGTGGAGCATCTGCAGCAGACACCGTCCAAAATATCTATCTTGTCATTGCTGTTGTGTTCGGAAGCTCACCGAAACGCTTTGCTGAAAGTCCTGGACACTTCTTTTGTACCCCAGGATGTCTCCGTAAATCAGCTAGAAGGAGTATTAGCACATGTGAATGCAGGCCACAGTCTGGGCTTTACCGATTTTGACTTGACTCCGAAGGGGAGGGACCATAATATGGCATTACACGTGTCTGTGGAGTGTAAGGGATCGACGATGTCGCACGTATTGGTTGACACCGGATCATCTTTGAATGTGCTGCCCAAGAAGGCGATGATGAAGCTGGATGTTCGAGGGATTTTGTGTACACCCAGTGATTTGGTAGTCAGAGCGTTTGACGGCACGCGGAGAACAGTCTTCGGATCGATTACTTTGCCTCTGCAAGTGGGGCCGGAAGTGTTTGCAACGGAGTTTTATATCATGGATATACAGCCTGCGTACAGCTGCTTGCTGGGAAGACCCTGGATTCATGGGGCAGGGGCAGTCACGTCTACCCTGCATCAGAAGTTAAAGTATATGGTCGGAGACAGCGTAGTCACCGTGTGCGGAGAAGAAGACATCCTGGTCAGCCATCTATCTTCGTTTAAATATGTGGAAGTCGACGGGGAGATCCACGAGACACCATGCCAGGCATTCGAAGGTGTACGCATCAAGGACAAAGGTCCCGGGCCGAGCAAAGTGCCAGAAATAGCCGTCTCATCGTATAAAGAAGCTCAAGCTCTAGTGGAGGCAGGAGAAGCCAAGGGCTGGGGCAAAGTGCTGGACATTCCTGTGAAAATGGACCGGTTCGGACTGGGGTACCGACCGTCGTCATCAACTCCTTCCGTGGGGGCCCCTCATTTCAGAAAGTCAATCACCATCTCTGCCAGTGGAGCATGTCATGAAACTGTCAATGCTGCTTCAGAGTCTGATGAAGGGGACAACGACTGTGATATGGATGCCTGGATTCAGCCCAGCACGCCAGGACAAGGACTGTGCAACTGGTCTATTCAGGAGCTTGTTCCTGTGACTTTTAAACAGTAATGCTTTGCTTTATTAATTGTTGAATAATCTGATGTCTTGCCCAGGGCATCAGGATTTGCTTAGGGCTGTGTTGTTATAAACATTGCGTGTTAATCATTAAATAAATGGCGTTTTTTCATGTGCAAATACTGTAATCCCTGTCTTTCTTGTTTTGTATTTTTCAATAAAATGGCAATGTGGTTATTCGCTTTATACGCATTTTGAAGCACTTAACCATTCCTTTTGCAGGATAACATTTTCAGATGACATCCTTGAACCACCTATGACTCGTCCCGACTTCGAGCACCCGGTATTCCAGACCGAAGAAGAGGTTGTCGAAGATAGCGACGTTCCTGAGGAACTGTCTTGGTTAGTGAAGCAAGAGGAAAGAGCCATTCTGCCTCACGACGAGGTTATCGAAATTATCAATTTGGGGTCGGAAGGGGTTGAGAAGAATATTCGTATTGGAGCCGCACTGCAGGGTGATATCAAGCGAAGACTGGTTGAAATGCTCCGAGAGTATAATGATGTATTCGCTTGGTCGTATCAAGATATGCCAGGGCTCGATACAGATATGGTTGTGCATCGCCTGCCACTGAAAGAAGATTGCCCGCCAGTCAAACAAAAGCTTCGCAGAACTCGACCAGATATGGCAATGAAGATTAAAGAGGAGGTGCAGAAACAGTGGGACGCTGGTTTCCTGGCTGTGACGAAGTATCCCTCGTGGGTTGCCAACATCGTACCAGTGCCAAAGAAAGATGGCAAGGTTCGAATGTGCGTGGATTATAGAGATTTGAATAAAGCAAGCCCAAAAGACGATTTTCCACTTCCTCACATTGACGTGTTAGTTGATAATACCGCTCAATACTCCGTATTCTCCTTCATGGATGGCTTTTCAGGCTATAATCAAATTAAAATGGCGCCAGAGGATATGGAGAAGACTACTTTCATAACGCCTTGGGGAACATTTTGCTACAAAGTGATGCCCTTTGGTTTGAAAAATGCTGGGGCAACATATCAGCGTGCGATGACGACTCTTTTTCATGACATGATGCATAAAGAGATCGAAGTTTATGTTGACGATATGATTGCCAAATCCCAGACGGAGGAAGAGCATCTGGTGAATCTGTTGAAGTTGTTTAAAAGGCTTAGGAAGTTCAGGCTGAGGCTGAACCCTAACAAATGCACCTTCGGGGTGAGATCGGGTAAACTGCTGGGGTTTATCGTAAGCGAAAAAGGAATAGAGGTCGATCCTGCTAAAATAAAAGCGATTCAAGAAATGCTGACGCCTAAAACAGAGAAAGAGGTGCGCGGGTTTTTAGGGAGATTGAACTACATTGCCCGGTTCATATCTCACCTAACGGCCACGTGTGAACCATTATTCAAGTTGTTAAAGAAAGATCAAGCTGTAACGTGGAACGAAAATTGTCAAAAGGCGTTCGATAAAATAAAGAAGTATCTGCAGGAGCCTCCTATTTTGATACCCCCAGTGGCAGGGAGACCCTTGATAATGTATTTGACGGTTCTTGAGGGAAGCATGGGTTGTGTTCTCGGTCAACACGACGAGACAGGGAGAAAAGAGCATGCGATCTATTATTTGAGTAAGAAATTTACAGACTGTGAATCTCGATACTCAATGCTGGAGAAAACTTGTTGCGCGCTAGCCTGGGCCGCCAAGCGTTTGAGGCAGTACATGCTGAATCATACAACCATGCTCATCTCGAAGATGGATCCTATCAAATATATATTCGAAAAGCAGGCGTTGTCAGGCAGAATTGCCCGGTGGCAGATGGTCTTGACTGAATATGACATTCAATACGTCTCGCAAAAGGCTATAAAGGGGAGTGTGCTGTCTGAGTATCTGGCGGAGCAGCCTATTGAAGAGTACCAATCGATGAGATTTGATTTTCCTGACGAGGATATCATGTACTTAAAGATGAAGGATTGTGAAGAGCCGTTGCCAAACGAGGGACCCGAGTTGGGGTCCCAATGGCAGATGATATTTGACGGAGCTGTGAATGCTTACGGTAGCGGAATAGGGGCAATTATCACTACGCCACACGGGTCGCACATCCCGTTTACTGCCCGATTGACCTTTGCCGTTACCAACAATGAGGCCGAATACGAAGCTTGTATAATGGGGCTTGAAGAAGCCATTGATTTGCGAATCAAACATCTAGACGTATACGGAGACTCAGCTCTAGTGGTGAATCAGATCAAAGGGGAATGGGAGACACGTCAGCCCAATTTGATACATTACATGAATTATGCAAGGAGATTGTTGCCTTTCTTCGACAAAGTTGAATTGCATCACGTGCCGCGGGCAGAAAATCAAATGGCTGACGCCCTTGCCACTTTGTCTTCCATGTACAAGGTCAATTTCTGGAACGAAGCTCCCCAAATCACTATCTCCCGGTTGGACAGGCCAGCTTATGTATTTGCTATTGATGAAGCATCTGATGACAAACCGTGGTATTTTGATATCCTTAATTTCCTGAAGAACAAAGAATATCCGGCTGGGGCATCCAGTCAAGATCAGAAGACTCTCAGGAAATTAGCGGGTAATTTCTACTTGAACCCGGATGGCGTCTTATACCGAAGAAACCACGATTTGGTGTTGTTGCGTTGTGTAGACGAGAAAGAGGCAAAGCTTCTCATGGAGGAAATTCACGAAGGTGCCTTTGGCACGCATGCTGGTGGACATGCTATGACGGGAAAACTGCTGCGGGCAGGTTATTTTTGGCTGACAATGGAAACTGATTGTTTCAAGTTTGCAAGAAAGTGCCACAAGTGCCAAATCTATGCTGACAAAATACACGTGCCTCCGAGTCCTTTAAATGTGATGTCATCTCCATGGCCATTCTCGATGTGGGGAATCGATATGATTGGAAAGATCGAGCCGACGGCTTCTAACGGGTATCGGTTCATCCTAGTAGCAATCGATTATTTCACCAAGTGGGTGGAAGCGGCGTCTTATGCAAATGTAACGAAGCAAGTGGTGGCCAGATTCATCAAGAGAGATATCATTTGCCGATATGGGATTCCCGAGCGGATAATCACGGACAACGGTTCAAACCTAAACAACAAAATGATGAAGGAGCTCTGTCAGAATTTCAAGATCGAACACCACAACTCCTCCCCTTACCGACCCAAGATGAATGGCGCTGTCGAAGCGGCCAATAAGAATATCAAGAAGATCGTTCAGAAAATGGTGGTGACCTATAAGGATTGGCATGAGATGCTACCTTTCGCTTTGCACGGTTATCGTACGACGGTACGCACATCAACCGGGGCAACTCCGTTCTCGTTGGTATACGGAATGGAAGCGGTACTACCATTGGAAGTTGAGATCCCTTCTCTGAGGGTATTGCGAGACGTTCAGCTGGACGAGGCAGAATGGGTAACGAATAGATTGAACCAACTGAGTTTGATGGATGAGAAGAGGCTAGCTTCTCTGGCATACGGTCGTTTGTACCAAAGACGAATGAAGAAAGCGTACGACAAGAAGATACTTCCGCGAAGCTTTCAGACGGGCGACCTTGTGCTGAAAAGGATTCTCCCGCCGCAAGCAGATCACAGGGGCAAGTGGACCCCCAACTACGAAGGGCCGTACGTAGTCAGTAAGGTCTTTTCAGGAGGAGCGTTGTTGTTGTCCACCATGGACGGAGAAGACTTTGCGTCACCTGTGAATTCGGACGCAGTTAAAAAATACTTTGCTTAAAATAGACTCGCTGGACAAAAAAAGAGAGTCCAGGCAAAAATGGGGCATCCTGGCGAACCAAAAACAGAATGAAAGGTTCGGGCAAAAGTTAGGGATAAAATTGAAAAATGTACACCCGCGAAGTTGAAAACCTACACTGGGCGGCTTCGGCAAAAAGGGGTATCCCGGTGAACTGAAAACCCGTAAAGGGCGGTTCACGCAAAAGTTAGGGATGTGAAAAGCAAATGACTGCGGTCCGAATTCGATATTGCAATGAGCATCAATGCGGGAGAATACATTTGAGAAGTCAGTTATCGGATACAATCTCTTCAGAAGTGGGGATACCGGGAAAGTATTAGAGTCGGACGAGTCATGAGGGAGGATCAGTTCGTGGTGTTCATCTGCATCCCGTTGCCGACATGTGTACAAAATTTAATTTGTCAATATTTATGCTTCTTGTGCATACTTGCATACTTGTATATTTGCTTTGCGTAGCTTCCTCGTTTCATGAGTTACATCCCGTGTACAAAAACTCCGCCCATTCAGGGGCCCAATCAATGAAAATGTGTTATTCAGTACTTGATGCCTGTTCTTTACTGTTTTGCGCATGATAAAACGCCTAAGTTTGGTGAAGCTAGCATGAGTATAACATCACTGGCCCTTGCCAACGATTGTTAAAGCTTTGAATTAACTGAGTGTAACGTCACTAACCTGAATTGATTTGATTGCACAGGCTTGTCGGGTCTTGTTTGTGTTTGTTGCAGGTTTCATAACCATTACGAGGAAGATGATCAGAAGGTTGCGATAACGAAAGACTTGATCCCCACGCAGGTCATGCATGTTCTTCCTGAAGAAGGACAGAATTCCCCAGCTAGGCCGTAGCTTATCCAAAGGACGTGCTCCAGAAAAGTTATTCGTCCTCAGCAGGAGTTCGAGCGATTCTAAGATCGTAAGGCTGTATTCAGACAGGTTCATCTTTCCCCCGCAGGGTCAGGCACTCTCCCCCAGCGGAGTCAGTTAATTTCCCCCAAGAGAATCATCCCATCTCCTAGCGGAATTCTCTTTGCAAGTGTTTTCATTCCTTCCAGTGGAATTCGAAGATTAAGACTCTCCCCAGCAGAGTTGGTGGTGGTTCCTGTCATTTATTTTTGTCAGAGATACTGTGTGATATCAGTTCACGTTCCAGCAGAAAGTCCGATCGAACTATGCACATCTGCTATTCCCCAGCAAGGTTATTTTCCCCAGCATGGGGTTACCTCGACAAGGCGTTTGGTTTGAGTTCCCAATTTCCCAGCCGGGTCGACTTCACCCCTTCCAGCATTTATTTTGCTGGAATAATTCTGTAGCATCTGGCTATCCCCCGGCGGAGTCGGCATTACCCTTCCAGCATTTATTTTGCTGAAGCAGTTTCTGTACTCTAATAGTTCAGGCAAAGAGAGCTCTTGCTCAAATGAACAATCAAACACTCAAGATCTCGGCATGGGACATCCAATGTCAGTTTTTGCTGTATTCCCCACAGAGTTTAGCATGAAGAGATTCTCTTCGTCTCTATCAGAGTCGTTTATGCAAATGTCTCTTATTTTCCCCCGCAGAGTTGCCAGGATAAGTGTCTCCTTATCCCCAAGCAGAGTTTGTTTGTCATCAACGGGTTCCATGAGTCAGAATTCCAGAGGCCACCACCGGTTATCAGAACAGGCGTCCGATAGTTGGTTTCCGGATATCCCCAGCAGAGTTCATCTCAAGGTCGCTGTCACGTCAGTGCTGAGAAGTTTGTGGGTTGGGATCAGTGGAGAACTAAGTCCTGACGCGGACGATGTATTCCTAGATTGACGGGATTTCTTCAAAAGCGGGCGTCCTAACGTGGACAGGTTTATTTCCCTGGATTGGTGAGGTGTGTTAGTCCTAACGTGGGCAGATTCAGGTTCTCGGTATTGGTGGAATGGGAGGTCATGACGTTGACAAAAGTGATTACTCTTTGTGTTGGTGGCCTGGCGTGGACCAGTTCCTCTCAGCAGTTACCTTTCTTTGCGTTGGCAAATCATGGGTCCTGACGTGGACAAATCAGACCAGTGTGAGTCCTTACGTGGACAAGTCTTATTTCCTCAGCGGGTCGAAGACGCCTGAGTCCTAACGTGGACATATCAAGACGAGGTCAGTGTCCTGACATGGACAAATCAAAGAAATTGTTGTTCCTAACGTGGAGAAGTGGGTCCTAACGTGGACAATGTAGTCCTTACGCGGACGTATCAGAAGAGGATTCCTTACGTGGAAATGACAGCATTCCTAACGTGGAAAAGTTTAGTCCTGACGTGGACAGATCAAGGTTTGATTCCTGACGCGGAAAGATCAGAGTCCTTACGTGGACATATCAAGAGCATCCCTTACGTGGAAGAAAAAGTAGTTTCCTTACGTGGAAAGACGAGTTTATTCCTTACGTGGAAAGATTTGAGTCCTTACGCGGACGTATCGAGATTGATTCCTGACGTGGAAAGAAATGGATTATTCCTGACGTGGAAAGAGATTGAGTCCTGACGCGGACAGATCAAAGAAGTTATTCCTAATGTGGAAGAAGAAAGTTAGTCCTTACGCGGACAGATTCAAGAAAAAGTTGAGTCCTGACGTGGACAGATTCAGAATCAAGGTTGAATTCCTTACGGGGAAAAATTGGAGTCCTGACGCGGACATGTCAAATGATATTGGAGTCCTCACGTGGACAGATGGATATAGTTCCCCTCATGGGGAAAGGAGATTGCTTCCTGACGTGGAAAGATGAAAGGGTTAGTCCTGACGTGGACAGATACAGAAGAGATGATTCCTAACGTGGACGATGTTATTCCTAACGTGGACAGGTTACTCCTAACGTGGAAGAGTTTTATTCCTAATGTGGACGATTCAGTTTATGGAAATGCAGACGAATTATCCCCAGCGGAGTTGCCGAGATTTTTCTGGGTTAACAGCAAGTGGAGTCCTAACGTGGACAGGTTTCAGTTGAGATTTCTTCGTGTTGACGACAGACAGAGTCCTAACATGGACAAGCAAGCCATCTGTTATGACAGAATCCTCTTCAGAACGATGAAGACAATCCCCAGCACAGTCGCACGAGATCAGTGGGTTACCGTAACAGTCAGATTCAGCTGATGAATGTCGTTCCCCAAGTAGGAGCGCCATTTAGTTTTGTGGTTGGCAAATTTCTGGTTTCACTAGTATTCAACCGTCTCGTACCGCGAATGTCTGAAGGCTCCGGGCTCTTCACCAAATCGGGTCCAAGTCGCTTGAATAGGGGCAGCTGTTGCACCCTAAAATTTGCCCAACCTTATTCACTTGATTTATGTTTCATTATCATTAGCATTTGCATATAGAGTCAGGTACATAGACTAACCATCTGCATAGCATGAGCATAGCAAGTCATTCAACAGGGGACCAATCATTACTCTCATCTCTAGAAGCCTATCAAGAGGTTATTATCCCAAGTCAATCTCATTCAAGTCATCAGGAAAGAATTTGAAAGCAAAGAGTTCAGCAGATCAAGCCTTGAGGCCATCTCCTAGCTGAGGGTGTCTGAGGGTCAACAAGAGGGTTGTGAGCTGTGAGTTGAAGGCATGGAGAGTATCTAGACATTATGAGAGACTTAGAAAGTCATTTGGAGAAGGAGACAAGTCATTGATGAGAGCACAAGAGCTACAGTTGAAGACAGTCAACTAGGGTTTCATCTGGGTCAACCCTAGGTCAACCCTAGGTCAATTGACTGATTTAAAGAGCATTCAAGTCTATTGGAGAGGTGCGGGGTTCATCATTGGACATATAAAGAAGGATATGGAGATATGCCAAGGAGAATTCAAGAGAAATCAAGGAGAAGAGGAGTTACTAAATTAGGGTTTCTCTGTAAAATCCCCTAGTTTAGGTCAAATTTCCAAGCAAGATAAGTCAAAATGCTAGCTTCAAATGGCTTCTTGGCCAACATGAAACTTGTAGAGGGTCTCAAGACCTTTAATTTGAGTGGTGGAATACATCAAGGAGATTTATAGAACTCAAGTTATGGTCCTTGCAAGTTACAGGTCATCTGAGGTATCTGAATTTTTGTCTGTGAAAGTGACTTGACTTCCAAGCTAGTTTTACCCCTCAAGGAGATTTCAAATGAATTCTTGGTCAACATAAGAATTGTTCCTCATTGTCTTAGCTTTCTAGAATGGTATAGTATGCCTTCATATGATGTGGAGAACTCAACTTATGGTCTTGGCAAGCAAAGGGTATTTTGGGCATTTGTGAATTACAGGTCATTTTAACCTATGTCCAAAACTCATACAAGGAGGCCTCAAATGAAAAAACTTACAACATCAAACTTGCTCCAAATGGGATTTTAAGTCTAGAAAGAAGGTCACAAATTGTTGTAAAAGCTCATAACATGAAGTTGCATAATTGGTCAAAAGTTGAACTAAAAAAGGCTTATAATTCAAAGAAATTCAAAGTGAAAAATGGTTTGGGAGATTTATGAGTCCAAAGGGAGACTTCCAATATATGATTTTGAATGGAAAAGCAATTCTAAGAACAATGGTTCAAACACTTTTTTGAGTTTAGAAGGAAAAAAGAAAGTTATCTTTGGTTACTTGTAATTGAAGAAACATAACCAAAATGGATCAAAGTTGGAAAGCAAGGGAATGTGCAAGATGGATCTAGAATGTTCATATGAGGTCTATATATTCATGAAATGAGGATTGATCAAGGGTTGGCTTCATTTTTCACTAAGAATTTCACAAACTTCCTCATTCTTTCTCTTGGCAATTTCACTTCAATCTCTCAAAATCTTCACCAATTATCATCAAAATCAACTTCATTCCATTGATTCATCATCATAGAGTAGAATTCAATCAAGAACAAGGTGGTTAGAATCCATTTTCGTGCACTTTCTTCAAGAACATCAAAATTGAAGTTTCCATTGGACAGCACAATTCAAGCCAGGAATCATCAAAGCATTGCATACAGAATTGAGTACTGAGTTTGTGGATCAAGATCCAAGTCTCAAAAGCTTCAGATCTACAAGTTTCCATAGCTGTCTTCAAGCTTTTGCACCAGGTATGTTTTCATTCACACAGCTTGATCTAGTTAGTTTAGCATGTTGTTGTTAGTTTAGATATGATTTAGGTGGTTAGTAGAGTAATTAGGATGAATTTGAGGCTGGATAGAGACCATTGTTAGCAGGTGATAGAAATTGTTAGGGCTTGAAGCTCTTAGGTTAGTGCATTAGAATCTTAGCTTGATAGCGCAGGTTAATTACCATTATGCATAGATTAGGTTAGTGTAAGTTTGATGGAGAATTGTGTTGGTGCATCTCAGAGGATTTCCATGGTGACCAGAGTTTGTTGCGCACAGGGTTTGTTGATGTGATAAGTTTCAAAGTAAACTAGTGTCATAGGATTATAGAGGGAGAGGTTCTGAGCATTTTTCATGTTGGCGTCGTGTTGATTCATGGACTGGTGATGGAGAACAGAGGGATGGAAGTTTGCTCGTGCATGGAAGTTTCATGGTGAAACCCTAATTCTAACAGAACCATCGAGGAAGACGAAATCATGGCCGTTTATTGGGCGTTGGACCTTTGACTTGGAGGGAGATCCTATGGCTCATATTTAATCTGATTTTTGGAGGGAAGTGAGTTGGTGCCAAAACGCACCGTTTCATTAATTGAAACGGGCGGGCCTGAATGAGATTGATATCCCCACCCCCAGGTTTAAGCCCATTTCCAATTTTAACGTGATATCTGATGCTATTTTCACCCCCTGGCGCTTCTTTTATTGTTCCTTGTTGCTGAGTATTCTGGGCCTGATATGAATTGCTATGCGTACCCCCTGTCTGCCTGGCCCATCCAGAATATAACTGCGCGTGGTTTCTATTCTAACCCCCCTCCCTCATTTTAATTCAATTTAATTTCTTAATTCACTTTAATTTTTACCAATTTTCATAAATTCATAACAAATTCATAAAAAATCATTTTCACTTCATTCTTTTTACATCATTTCCATTAGAATGTCTAGAAAATTTTCATTAAATAAAATTGCATTTTTATTTTTATTTCATATTTTTTCCATATTTTCTAAATAAAGGTCATATTAAATAGCTTCATTTCATGCATCATTTTAATAATTTTTGTTCTATTACATGCTTTCATATTTTTTTGTTCATTCTTTTTATATTGTTTAGATTAGACATTAAGCTTGTAAATTCAATTTAGTTCCCATTTTTAGAAGTTAATTTTAGGTGATTAAAATAGGGTTGAACATCATGAACAAATTAGGGTTTTTAGGTGATGACTTAGGAAGTTTGATTTCATTTCCCTTAGGACTTAGGGTTTGAATAGATTAGTTATGGGACTATAGGGGCTATGGGTAGTTATTAGATCCCCTTAGAAAAGTTAGGATTCCCCTACTGCTATTAATACTGTCTGCATATCTGTTTGTCTGGTGTGGTGTGCCCTCTGGGGATTATTGCTTGCTTGCTTGGGTATTGGGATTGTCTGGGGACCTGGGGAAGCTGAAGACTTGTGAAGATGAAGACCATTGGAGATCCAGAGGTTGAAGATCAACTGCCAGAGTTGGAGAGGAGGTTCTTACTAGCAGCTGCTGAGGAGACTAGGGTTTAGGAGCTAGGCAGAGCTCTAGATTAGAAAGTTTGTTTCTCAAACATGGATTGCCTTGTCTGCATCCATTCTTCTTTGTGATTCAGAGTCTCTCTAAGACACTCACCCCCTTCCTTTGGAAGGCTTGGTGACAGTGTCTATGAGATGGAACTCTTGAGAGAAAATGTCTCTTGTGTTAGAAGCAGTCTGTTCACCACCCTTGGTAGTCAACTGATTGCTTAACACCCAATTCACTCTTGTGACTGATCCCTCATCCTGGAGGTTTGAGCTTGAAGAAAAGCCCTTGCAGATAGAAGACTGATGATCAAAGCCCTTATCTGAAGGCCATGAAGAGGGAGATTGATGCTTGTTGAAGCCTGTAGCTGATTGGAGATTACTTGAAGCCAGATGTTGATTCAGAGCTGCTGATGCTGTTTCTTTTGCTGTTGTATTTCATTTCTGATGTATTGATTGGTTTTCCTGGACTGTATTGTTTGCTGTTTACCCTGTTGGGTTGAAAGTGAATCCTGTTCACTTTCGCCTATTGTTTTCTAGGTTCGAGGTCGAGTAGGACTCCCTTGCCTCGCTTGTACTGTTGCATCCATGCATTTTACTGCTTTATTATATCTGTTATTGTTTCTGTTTCTGCCTATCCCGTAGGATCTCTGTTTCTCTCTGTGCAAGAGAGGAGCATGATAGACATTAGGTTTTAACCCATGCATGATAACATTAGGTTAGTTTGATTCCCTTCGCAACCGTAGGTTATAGTTCTGTCTCTTTCTTTCTCAAAACAAACAGAAAAACACATAAAGATTTCAAACACAATAAAAGACACTTCTTTCGTAAAAGAATGTGAACTCATCAAGACGTCATTTTTGTCCGCTGGGACTGTTGATCAGAAAACCTTTTTCAGAAGGAATAAAATCAACCAGGACAGACTTGTGTCGTGCGTGGCCCGAACTACGTTTGCTCTGATCTTTCATGCTGTGTGGAAGTACGTAGGCATAGGATGCGATATCCTAGCGAGCAACCTTCCCCTCCTTTCCCGTAGGTAGGCGAACTACGTTGACTCTGATTTCTCGTTCCAGACGGGAATACGTAGGCATAAAGTGCGATACTTTGCCGAGTCATTTTTATTTTCATTTTATTTTCTTTTTCACCCTTGACCTATAGTTTAGATAGAATAACAATCCATACCCGAAAACAAGCGTGGATCCCATCGAGTACGATGGACGTGAGGGGTGCTAATACCTTCCCCTTGCGTAACCGACTCCCGAACCCAGGTTTTGGTTGCGATGACCATACCTTTCCCGTGTTGTGCGAGGTTTACTCTGAGCGTTTCCTTTCCCTCCCGTGGGATAAATAACGCGCGGTGGCGACTCTTCTGTTCAGCCGGCGCCGATTTTCGCAGTAGCGACACATGGGATTTACCTTTGTTTATGAACATTGTAGGGCACTATGGATCCCAATAGAAGACACACTTTGAAATACACTTTTAAAAGTTCTAAATTGGATGACCTAAAGGAGTTGGTGACCTTGATTGAAGACCAAGGGAAGTTCAAGAGCAAATATGAGAAGCTGATATCTTTATTGAGTCGCCAGGTAGACGAAGGACTTCTTTCCACTTTATTGCAGTTTTATGATCCGTTTTATCATTGTTTTACGTTCTCAGACTTTCAGCTATTGCCTACATTGGAAGAATACTCCTTTTTGGTTGGTCTACCTATCTTAGAAGAATCTCCCTTCCCTTTCTTGGAGAAGGACCCCGAGGAAAGAGATATTGCTAAGGCCCTTTATCTAAAGGTATCTGACGTCAAAGGAAACTTAATTAGTAAAGGTGGTATTTTCGGTTTGACTACGAAGTTCCTAATCAGTAAAGCTATGTTCTATGTCGATTATACGAACAAGACTCCGTTCGAGGCAATCTTCGCCTTACTTATTTATGGAGTATTCTTGTTCCCAAGTTTTGAAGGGTTCGTCGACCTTAATGCGATTAAGATCTTTTTGAAGAATAACCCGGTACCGACTCTTTTGGGTAATGCATATCACTCTGTGCATCTCCGAAATTTCTATGGTGGGGGAATGATCACCTGTTGCATGCCCTTACTCTACAAGTGGTTTATTTCACACTTGCCAAGGTCTACTTCCTTTTTGAATCTTGATAGAGGGCTTTGGTCTTCGAGGGTTATGGCCTTGACCCACTCAGACATTGTTTGATACAACCGAGCGTATGATGGAACTTTAATTATTGATGGTTATGGTGATTTTGCTAATGTACCGTTACTTAGTTTTAATGGAGGGATCAGTTACAATCCAGTCTTAGCTCGTCGACAGTTGGGATTCCCGTTGAAGGAACCGCCTAAGAGTGTTCAAGTGGAGAACATTTTCTTTAGGGATGACAAGGAACTCCAAGACAAGATTTTGGCTGCATGGGATCATTTGCACAAGAAAGGGAAGGAAATCCTTGGGAAACTTATTTGTGTGTCCTTGGAGCCCTACCTTCAGTGGGTCAGAGAGAGAGCAGTCAAACTGAAAATGCCCTATTCTCGTCAAGATCCTATACCTCCGAGAAGGGAGCCCACTTGTGTCTTTATGTCTGAAGCTGAGAAGTTAGAGGTTTCTTTGAGGAAGTTGCAATGTGAGTTAGAGTCATGGAAGAACAAGTATCAAGTAGTGGTTGCAGAGAACGGTGAACTTCAAAAGCAGCTACAGTTGAAGGATGAAGAGTTACTTCCTTGCAAGAAGAGGAAAGCCATGGAGGATTTATTTTTTCTCCGACCCACAATGTACTATTTGGAAGCTGATTGTGGACAACCTTATCCTTGAGAAGACCCAATTGGAAGAAGAGCTCAAGCAGCGGAATTCAAAACCTCTTTAGGGCTTTCATTAGCTTTTATTTAGCTATTTATTTGGGACTTTTAAAAGCAATTATTTGTAATCCGTTTCAAATTTAATAAAACATTTTCTTTTACCGCAATGTTTATAAATAGTTGGGATCCCACAAAGTCCTACTCATCTTGCATTGCATCCTTTCTTTATTCACTTCAAGAAACTCAATTTTATTTCACAGGTATTATAACCATGGACTTCAAGAGAGAAACATTGGAGTACACTTTTTAGAGTCCTAACATTGAAAGCTTAAAAAAGCAAGCAGATCTCATCAAGAACCGTCACGCTTTTGCAATAGAATATGGATAAGTTTTCTGTTTCCTCGAGCTCAAGATGAAAGAAGGGCTGTTGGAGACTCTTGTTCAGTTCTATGACCCGTTGTACCATTGTTTCACCTTTCCAGATTACCAGCTGATGTAAACCCTGGAAGAGTATTCTGATTTCTTGAAGATACCTATGACGGCCTGACCTATATTCACCGGCCAGGAAGACATACCCAGTCACCAAGAAATTGCAAATGCTACTCATCTCAGCATAGCAGATGTCCAAGCACATTTAACCACCAAGGAAGGAGTCCTTGGATTCCCATCTTATTTCTTGATCGAAAAAGTCCGTTACCATGCTGAAAGGAAGGAGGTCCTTATCTTGGAAGCTACCTTTGCTTTGTTGGTCTATGGGATTTTTTGGTTCCCAAAGATCGACGATTTTGTTGACATGGATGCGATTAAGTTGTTCATCCTTAAGAATCTGGTTCCCACCTTGCTAGCTGACACATACTATTCCATCCATTCGAATAATGCCGAAGGGGGAGGACATATTGTTTGTTGTATCGCTCTGCTATATTCATGGTTCATTGCTCGCCTAACTCGGCATCCGTCTATTTGGGATGAGGTAGAAACACCTCATTGGTCCAAGATAGTTATGGCCCTCACTCACTCTGACATTGTGTGGTATGACCCTACTTATGGAGGTATATGTATGATTCCTAGTATCAGAGGATTTACTAACATACCGCTTATTGGGAGAGAAGGATGCATAAGTTACAACCCTGCTTTGGCCCGCCTCCAATTTGGGCATCCCATGATCGAAATACCTGACCAAGCTCTGTTGGAAGGGATCTTTCTCAAGGAAGGAGAAGATCCAGACTTGAAGACTATCATAATTTACGCATGGAGATACGTCAATAAGGAAGGGATGACTGCTTTAGGATACCCCAATTGTGCTGTCTCTGAAGAATATCTACATTGGGTACGAGAAAGGGCTCTCGACCTCAAGATGCCTTTCCCTTTTCATGAACCTATAGTATTGGCTTTTCATGATCTTGATTGGTTTGATGTGAGTGAAGTAGATCAGTTGAAGGCTGCCTTGGATGAGGCTCGGAAACTGAAGGCCGCTTGGAGGAACAAGTTTTTTACCCTCAAAGTGGAGAAAGAGAAGTCCCAGAAGCTGCCAGAAGTAGAATTTGCAAGGAAAAGGAAGGCGCGAGAGGATTTATTTTCCTCTCACACCTCTTCAAGAGCTGTCGCTAGAGATGATCTTCCCCCAGCTGCTATGGCTTGGAAGGAATGTGTCGATCGACTCATCAATGAGAAGGCCGAATTGCAAGAACGCGTCAACCAGTTAGAAGAGGAACTTCACGCACAGAGGGAGCATAGGGAGTAGATCTCCGAGTTCTCTTTTGCTTTTGGTTCAATGTAATAAGCTCTTAAAAGAGTACTTTGCTTTGTAATGCCTCTCTAATATCAAAATAAAATAAGTTTTTTTTCACAACATTACAATACTGGAAAATAATTTGAGTTTCTTGAAGTTTCATACTCATTTGTATTTTGCATAAGCATAGCATTGTTTGCATTCTAGGGTCTCACTCTTGCTTCATCTCCGCAGACAAGCTGAATCACCGGTATAACACTCGAGCTAATCAACGCCAAAAGATGGACCAACTTGAACAAGAAAACAGAGTGCTCCATGATGAAGTTGCAGTTCTGAAAGAAAGTTTGGAGAGGTTGAATGGTCTAGTGGAAGCTTTGTCCAATCAAGCCACACTCAACAATCAAGATGTTCAAAGGACTGTGATCTCTGAAGTAACATCAACACTGATCCCAGTGGTGTCTTCTGTTGCCGAAGTGACCTACAACATGCCTCAAGGTTTTCCGTGGGGGTTGTCTCCTAATTTCTTTTCGACCGAGTACTTAAGCCCTTCTCTTAAGACGATGCAAAGACTATTTTCCTACAATTTGTGGCGGTTAAATCTCTCTTAAAATGACAACTCATCTTTTCTCCTAAAATCAATCAATCAACTACCCTAAACCCGTAGGAACTTTGACCACAGTCAAAGAACTCCTCAAACCCTTTAGGGGAACTACATATACTCTGATTCCACTCCCGTAAGGATATGTAGGCATAAGATGCAATATCTTATAGAGTATACTTAGAAATAAACCCCTAGGTATTTCAACCATTAAGCAGATAAACACTTAGCAATAAACAACATTAAAATAAGAGGTTCCTGTAGAGTACTACAAAAACTTAGGATGCTAGCACCTTCCCTAAGTTTAACCGACTCCCGAACCTATAACTCTCTAGCTTGCATTTGCATTGCATTGTGGGAATTTCGATCTTTATCCCTTCCTTTGGACAAATCAAAGTTCGGTTGCAAATGAATTAAAGATTCAAACTAATTAATAGTTTGGTATCCAAATTTCACCGCGACAGAAATGGCGACTTCACTGGGGACCTTCAGTGGGTTTCCCTATCTTGTTTTTACTTGTTCATTGCTTTATATTTGTTATTTGTATAATTGTTTACTTGTTTGCTTATTACCTTGGATTGATACTCTTGAATGGTGAGACAAAGTCCTACACCCCGACTTGAGTGAACTTAAGATAGGATAGTGATATGTTCAAAGAGGCTTATAGGGGGTGGAATCCCGACCAAGATGACTTGAAAATCACGCTCAATTGAGGCCCTCTCGAAAGTTGTATTGTTGAACGAGTTCTTAATCGTGAAAACATGCACTATATTCGATGTTGGAGCCTATGATATTGAGGACCGTATTTACCTTAACCCCACTTTGGCCTTTATTAGGATGTAGTGTGGGGCTATGAGGGGGTACCCCCCCGAAATAGTGCTACGCGATGCTACACTCAAAAGAAGTTCTCTTGAGAATATTATTAACCCCCGAGTACTTGGGAAGTTGATAATATCCGAAAGATGGGCTAATGACTTTGGGAACCTTATTAGAACCTTGTTCTGCAGGTACAATCCACCTTTAGTTCGTGTCCTTTGGGAATGGGTATACCCTTTGACTCCATGCTCGATGCAAACCTAGGATCTTTTTGTTTGTTTACATATGTGTCCTTACGTGCTTACTTGTGTTCGTTGCATTCATAAAACATCATACCGCATTGGACTTCATGGGATTTACCTTTGTTTATGAACATTGTAGGGCACTATGGATCCCAATAGAAGACACACTTTGAAATACACTTTTAAAAGTTCTAAATTGGATGACCTAAAGGAGTTGGTGACCTTGATTGAAGACCAAGGGAAGTTCAAGAGCAAATATGAGAAGATGATATCTTTATTGAGTCGCCAAGTAGACGAAGGACTTCTTTCCACTTTATTGCAGTTTTATGATCCGTTTTACCATTGTTTTACGTTCTCAGACTTTCAGCTATTGCCTACATTGGAAGAATACTCCTTTTTGGTTGGTCTACCTATCTTAGAAGAATCTCCCTTCCCTTTCTTGGAAAAGGACCCCGAGGAAAGAGATATTGCTAAGGCCCTTTATCTAAAGGTATCTGACGTCAAAGGAAACTTAATTAGTAAAAGTGGTATTTTCGGTTTGACTACGAAGTTCCTAATCAGTAAAGCTATGTTCTATGCCGATTATACGAACAAGACTCCGTTCGAGGCAATCTTCGCCTTACTTATTTATGGAGTATTCTTGTTCCCAAGTTTTGAAGGGTTCGTCGACCTTAATGCGATTAAGATCTTTTTGAAGAATAACCCGGTACCGACTCTTTTGGGTAATGCATATCACTCTGTGCATCTCCGAAATTTCTATGGTGGGGGAATGATCACCTGTTGCATGCCCTTACTCTACAAGTGGTTTATTTCACACTTGCCAAGGTCTACTTCCTTTTTGAATCTCGATAGAGGGCTTTGGTCTTCGAGGGTTATAGCCTTGACCCACTCAGACATTGTTTGATACAACCGAGCGTATGATGGAACTTTAATTATTGATGGTTATGGTGATTTTGCTAATGTACCGTTACTTAGTTTTAATGGAGGGATCAGTTACAATCCAGTCTTAGCTCGTCGACAGTTGGGATTCCCGTTGAAGGAACCGCCTAAGAGTGTTCAAGTGGAGAACATTTTCTTTAGGGATGACAAGGAACTCCAAGACAAGATTTTGGCTGCATGGGATCATTTGCACAAGAAAGGGAAGGAAATCCTTGGGAAACTTATTTGTGTCTCCTTGGAGCCCTACCTTCAGTGGGTCAGAGAGAGAGCAGTCAAACTGAAAATGCCTTATTCTCGTCAAGATCCTATACCTCCGAGAAGGGAGCCCACTTGTGTCTTTATGTCTGAAGCTGAGAAGTTAGAGGTTTCTTTGAGGAAGTTGCAACGTGAGTTAGAGTCATGGAAGAACAAGTATCAAGTAGTGGTTGCAGAGAACGGTGAACTTCAAAAGCAGCTACAGTTGAAGGATGAAGAGTTACTTCCTTGCAAGAAGAGGAAAGCCATGGAGGATTTATTTTTCTCCGACCCACAATGTACTATTTGGAAGCTGATTGTGGACAACCTTATCCTTGAGAAGACTCAGTTGGAAGAAGAGCTCAAGCAGCGGAATTCAAAACCTCTTTAGGGCTTTCATTAGCTTTTATTTAGCTATTTATTTGGGACTTTTAAAAGCAATTATTTGTAATCCGTTTCAAATTTAATAAAACATTTTCTTTTACCACAATGTTTATAAATAGTTGGGATCCCACAAAGTCCTACTCATCTTGCATTGCATCCTTTCTTTATTCACTTCAAGAAACTCAATTTTATTTCACAGGTATTATAACCATGGACTTCAAGAGAGAAACATTGGAGTACACTTTTTAGAGTCCTAACATTGAAAGCTTAAAAAAGCAAGCAGATCTCATCAAGAACCGTCACGCTTTTGCAACAGAATATGGATAAGTTTTCTGTTTCCTCGAGCTCAAGATGAAAGAAGGGCTGTTGGAGACTCTTGTTCAGTTCTATGACCCGTTGTACCATTGTTTCACCTTTCTAGATTACCAGCTGATGTAAACCCTGGAAGAGTATTCTGATTTCTTGAAGATACCTATGACGGCCTGACCTATATTCACCGGCCATGAAGACATACCCAGTCACCAAGAAATTGCGAATGCTACTCATCTTAGCATAGTAGATATCCAAGCACATTTAACCACCAAGGAAGGAGTCCTTGGATTCCCATCTGATTTCTTGATCGAAAAAGTCTGTTACCATGCTGAAAGGAAGGAGGTCCTTATCTTGGAAGCTACCTTTGCTTTGTTGGTCTATGGGATTTTTTGGTTCCCAAAGATCGACGATTTTGTTGACATGAATGCGATTAAGTTGTTCATCCTTAAGAATCTGGTTCCCACCTTGCTAGCTGACACATACTATTCCATCCATTCGAATAATGTCGAAGGGGGAGGACATATTGTTTGTTGTATCGCTCTGCTATATTCCTGGTTCATTGCTCGCCTAACTCGGCATCCGTCTATTTGGGATGAGGTAGAAACACCTCATTGGTCCAAGATAGTTATGGCCCTCACTCACTCTGACATTGTGTGGTATGACCCTACTTATGGAGGTATATGTATGATTCCCAGTATCAGAGGATTTACTAACATACCGCTTATTGGGAGAGAAGGATGCATAAGTTACAACCCTGCTTTGGCCCGCCTCCAATTTGGGCATCCCATGATCGAAATACCTGACCAAGCTCTGTTGGAAGGGATCTTTCTCAAGGAAGGAGAAGATCCAGACTTGAAGACTATCATAATTTACGCATGGAGATACGTCAATAAGGAAGGGATGACTGCTTTAGGATACCCCAATTGTGCTGTCTCTGAAGAATATCTACATTGGGTACGAGAAAGGGCTCTCGACCTCAAGATGCCTTTCCCTTTTCATGAACCTATAGTATTGGCTTTTCATGATCTTGATTGGTTTGATGTGAGTGAAGTAGATCAGTTGAAGGCTGCCTTGGATGAGGCTCGGAAACTGAAGGCCGCTTGGAGGAACAAGTTTTTTACCCTCAAAGTGGAGAAAGAGAAGTCCCAGAAGCTGCCAGAAGTAGAATTTGCAAGGAAAAGGAAGGCGCGAGAGGATTTATTTTCCTCTCACACCTCTTCAAGAGCTGTCGCCAGAGATGATCTTTCCCCAGCTGCTATGGCTTGGAAGGAATGTGTCGATCGACTCATCAATGAGAAGGCCGAATTGCAAGAATGCGTCAACCAGTTAGAAGAGGAACTTCAGCACAGAGGGAGCATAGGGAGTAGATCTCCGAGTTCTCTTTTGCTTTTGGTTCAATGTAATAAGCTCTTAAAAGAGTACTTTGCTTTGTAATGCCTCTCTAATATCAAAATAAAATAAGTTTTTTTTCCCAACATTACAATACTGGAAAATAATTTGAGTTTCTTGAAGTTTCATACTCATTTGTATTTTGCATAAGCATAGCATTGTTTGCATTCTAGGGTCTCACTCTTGCTTCATCTCCGCAGACAAGCTGAATCACCGGTATAACACTCGAGCTAATCAACGCCAAAAGATGGACCAACTTGAACAAGAAAACAGAGTGCTCCATGATGAAGTTGCAGTTCTGAAAGAAAGTTTGGAGAGGTTGAATGGTCTAGTGGAAGCTTTGTCCAATCAAGCCACACTCAACAATCAAGATGTTCAAAGGACTGTGATCTCTGAAGTAACATCAACACTGATCCCAGTGGTGTCTTCTGTTGCCGAAGTGACCTACAGCATGCCTCAAGGTTTTCCGTGGGGGTTGTCTCCTAATTTCTTTTCGACCGAGTACTTAAGCCCTTCTCTTAAGACGATGCAAAGACTATTTTCCTACAATTTGTGGCGGTTAAATCTCTCTTAAAATGACAACTCATCTTTTCTCCTAAAATCAATCAATCAACTACCCTAAACCCGTAGGAACTTTGACCACAGTCAAAGAACTCCTCAAACCCTTTAGGGGAACTACATATACTCTGATTCCACTCCCGTAAGGATATGTAGGCATAAGATGCAATATCTTATAGAGTATACTTAGAAATAAACCCCTAGGTATTTCAACCATTAAGCAGATAAACACTTAGCAATAAACAACATTAAAACAAGAGGTTCCTGTAGAGTACTACAGAAACTTAGGATGCTAGCACCTTCCCTAAGTTTAACCGACCCCCGAACCTATAACTCTCTAGCTTGCATTTGCATTGCATTGTGGGAATTTTGATCTTTATCCTTTCCTTTGGACAAATCAAAGTTCGGTTGCAAATGAATTAAAGATTCAAACTAATTAATAGTTTGGTATCCAAATTTCACCGCGACAGTATAGTAATACCACTGGGGATATAGTAACTTGGACAGTGAAACGAGATCTTGAAGGTGAAGGGTAGCCCACTATCAACGTGTGGCAGCCTAAACAAAGGTATCCAGTTGAAACAAGAAACGCATGTTACCTACTATCAAACATATGATAGCCTAAACAAAGGCAACATGAAGAGGAAAGATAACCTACTACCGAACTTGGTAGCCTAAGCAAAGGCATATGACCAAAGGTGATGGTATATTACCTACTATCAAACGTATGATAGCCTAAGAAAAGGTAATAGTCAAAACAAGGTGTATTACCTACTATCAAATGTATGATAGCCTAAGAAAAGGTAATAACCAAAAGGAGAGATCACCTACTACCAAACATATGGCAGCCTAAGAAAAGGTGTCTGACCAAAAAGAATGGTATATTACCTACTATCAAACATATGATAGCCTAAGAAAAGGTAATAGTCAAAACAAGGTGTATTACCTACTATCAAATGTATGATAGTCTAAGAAAAGGTAATAACCAAAAGGAGAGATCACCTACTACCAAACATATGGTAGCCTAAGAAAAGGTGTCTGACCAAAAAGAATGGTATATTACCTACTATCAAACATATGATAGCCTAAGCAAATGTAATAAACAAAAGGTGTCGAGATCACCTACTACCAAACATATGGTAGCCTAAGAAAAGGCGTCTGTCCAAAAGAAAGGTGTATTACCTACTATCAAATGTATGATAGACTAAGCAAAGGTAATAAACAAAAGGTGTCGAGATCACCTACTACCAAAAATATGGTAGCCTAAGCCAAGGTGTCTGACCAAAAATCAAAATGTACTAGAGATTACAAAGCTTCAATGGGGATCTTCAAAAGATGTAAGTCGATTGATATGTAAATATGTCTTCAAATGTAATAATCTTTACCAAACTTCTCGGGAGAGATGCCATTTGATGGAAATAAACTTGTGAAATGAACTCACTGGGGAGTATATTCCTGAGGAGTATTTTTGTTATAGTTGTAAAATATGACTGAAACTCTGTAGATTCTCAAATAAAGAGAAAATATTTGTAAAGTCTTCGACCAACTTCTCTAACGGATTTCCAAAGAGATGCAATCTGTCAAGTTGATAATCTTGATAAAATCACTGGGGATGAATAAACTGTCTTGAGGAGACTGCCATTTGTCGTCTTAATAGAAAACCTGATCCAACAAGTTTCTCAAATAAAGAGGTTGCTTGCAACCCATATGTAAATCGTCGAGGAATTCTAATAATACTGTTTGGAGAAATATCTGTCTTCAAATAGTGATCCTCATAAAGATCCTCTTGGGGAACAGAGTGCAAAATAAATGCACGCTTAATCCACACTCTCAAGTTGAAGATATCCACAAATATGATTGTCAGGGACCAAAGTTCAATTCAGGAAGTAACTGAAGAGAAATTGTCAAGCAAGACTCGACCATTGAGGCGCGAGCTCAAGTGATATTTAACCGAAGCAACCGTCTTCCACGAGGATCGAACTTCGTGGGGAAGTGGAAATATTGTGCTCTTTCTGCCTAGGGCTCACAACTCTACTTGGAGGGATAAGACAAACCCAGTCACTTGGGGATAACCACGACCAGAGTGACAGAAAAAACAAACACAAAGATGCAAAATGCACATGCCATGCTATCTATCTATATGCTATGCTTATGCTGACAAAATGAACAAACAGAGACACTCAAACCAAATCTTCACAGATCAAACATCGCCTGGAGAAATGTAAGCTTGATTTTAGAATTCCTTCTGGGGAACAAATATCCGACCAGTCTTCGAAGATAGAAGCGTGGTTGTGGATAGGTGGAGGACAATATATGGGATCACAGTCCCGCTTCAAGGCTTCAAAACTTCCCATCCGGGGAATAGAAAATATTCTGCTGGAAACGGATCCATCCCTTAATTGGGGAAACTTCGTGGATAAAATAAATATCCACTTCCCTGGAAGGGTTCTTGCTGGACTTGTAGACGGAGACACCCGACTTGGAGTTCCACAGGGGATAAATATCCACTTCAAAGGGGGAAACCTGGGTTAACAAAGATGTTGAATATGTTGGAGTCGAAACTTCGATTGGGGATGAAATAAACATCCGCTTTGCTGGAGAGGTGAAGCTAATCAGCCAACTGGGAGTTCTCAGGTCACCAACTGGAGTTTTCTTGAATCGAAAAGATTCACAGGAGGAATGTCATGACCATTGAGTAAAATACCGGGGACATGAAGATTGCTGAAAATTGTATTGAAGACTGTGTGGTAGTCGCCATTTGAATAATAGTTTGTTGTGAGTGGATAAGATAATCTTCATTTCTCATATGCCCCAAGTCACATGGTTATGAGAAGAAGTCGTTCCAAGAGGATTTTACAGAAAACTGGCGTCCAACTGCCCCACTATTTTCAAACTCTTAGAGAGATTTGTTGAATCTCGACATAACCAACCCAGATTGATGGTATTATGACTGAGTCTTTGAACTTGTGTTATAGATAAAGTCAAACTTGTAGGGATCAAACCTCTTGGAAAATGACTTGCCCCAGGTCAGCAAAGTCTTCAAATTTAATCGGTGACGTCTTCACGTAATCTTTCTAAGATATCAAGAAAAATTAGCGAGCCATAAATGTTAATTATGAAACTGTTAACACAACATATATGTTTGTCTCGAAGAAGTCTTTTTTGAAAAAGATATCACCATGACTAGTGACCGAAATCACTAGTTAGGATATGAATTAAATTTATTTATAAATCCAATACTAAATTTGAGCATAGCTCATAGGATTCAGGAAACGATATCTCATCGAGTATGCTTTTGAACTAAACCTTACTTCAATTAGGACATTATGGGTTATATATATGGGTTTAGTTTATGACTTGTAAAGCAGAGGAATAAAGGGTCAAAGTATATTTGTGCCCACCCAATTTTTGAAAGATGCTCATTTTTGATGCCCTGCCCCAGGTTAAAACGAAGTTTTGGTTTGGGAGAGAAAAAACAGACCCTTTCTCAAGGCTTAAAAGAAGGGTTAACTATTTCTAGTGTTTTAGGAAGTTTGGAACATATGCCTTACATCATCAATAAGTTTTTATTCAAAAGCATACAGCGAGAGATCCTTGCGTTTTACTTCGTCATCCTCCCTCCAATTATTCACCAAAGTGAGAGAATTGGGTATAGTAGGTGTTATAAATTATGAAAATATTTTACGAGTGAAACGAATGGATTTGTTCAAGATAAATATTTTATTGCATTAGTAAACAAGCCATACAAGCCAAACATGTTTTTAATCAAAGAAATGAAATACGCATATGTCGCTTCCGCGAAAATAAGGTGCCGGCAAAACAGAAGAGTCGCCACCTTTCGTTATTTATCCCTCGGAACGGGAAAGGAAACGATCGGAAAAACCTGCCGAAAAGGTATAAGACAAGGTCATCGCAACCATTGTCTGGGTTCGGGAGTCGGTTACGGAAGGGGAAGGTATTAGCACCCCTCACATCCATCGTACTCGATGGGATCCATGCTTGTTGTGTTTACTGGACGAGTTGATTTTATCTATCTACCTATCAAGGCTGGCTTAAAAACAGAAAAGAAAAATGACTCGACAAAGCGTCGCACTTTATGCCTACGTATTCTCATCAGAGAATGAGAAATCAGAGTCAACGTAGTTCGGTTGACTACGGGTTACGGGGAAGGTGGCTCGCCAATACATCAGTATTGTGCCTACGTACTCTCAACAGGTATGAGAGATCAGAGCTTACGTAGTTCGGGATAATACGGATTACGGGGATTCATATTCATCTGTTTTTATCGAGTAGGGTTAAACAGCAGGTCCAGCAGTTGGATGTACGCAGCTCGACCCTTGGAGACTTAGGCGTTACCATTTGCGGTAGAACTGGGAGTTAACGACACTCTTTTCTTCAGAAAAGCCTTCCTTTTAATTATGGGCCCACGGGGCAAAAAGGTTTGAAGTTTGTTTTCTGTCTTTTACGAAAGAACTGTTTTTTATTGTGTTTGCAATTTCAATTGCACTAAAGACTATGACCTGAGAGTGAATGCGTCGCATGTCACCCAAAGGGTACCATACTAAACATCCAGACTGTTGAAAAGAAACTCTCCAACAATCCTTTCTCAGATAGCTTAAGGCTCGTAACATACGAAAGAAATCATTCATGATTACTGTATCTTAAGCTGTTTTGAGATGAGAAGAGAGAGGGATAACTAAGGGGAGACTATCAAGTCCTAATGTTGTCATGCCAAGGATTCATCCTATGGTTGAGGTTTGAAACAGGGAACTCCTAGAAGTTATCATGCATAGGTTTCAACCTAAAGTTCTAATCATCACTTCCTTATCAAAGGGAGTGAGATTCCTAGGGGATCATGTCAATGATAAACAGAAACAGATAAAGCATCAGCTTAAACAGTAAACAGTAAACGACTGTAAAATGCATGCAATGCGAGTGAGGGAGGAAATGCGTGTGGGGTATCAGCCTCCACAAGCTCGTCTCAACCTCAAGCCAGATATGAATAACTATAATCATACAGAAGAAACAACATGCTATCAAGCAAAACATAATAACCGCAATCATACAGAAGAAATAACATGTTATCAAGTAAACACAAACCACATGGGCAAGGGAGCTGGGCTCTACCGAATACCCGCAAGCAAAGCCATACAGTAAAAATACAAGCAGAGGGTGCAACTCAACCTCTAGTGCAATCATGTTCCTAGTTTAAGCCATTCTAGATATGAACTTATTCTAATGCATCAAGCAAGTCAAACAAGGCACATCAATACAGAAAAGAAAACAGACAAGAAAAGAAAGCAGCTCAATAGCTCTTTCAATTTCAAGCTTCAGCTCTTCTGACAGCAATCCAGTCTTTAGACTTCAGTCACCCTTCAAGGCTATCATCTTCCATGACAAGTATCAACTTGCTTCTCCAAGGTTTCAACCCATCAAACATAAGTATCAACTTATTCTCTCTCCTTCAAGCCTCAGCTTTACAGTAAATCCCACCTTCAGGCTTTACTCCTAACTACAAGTATCAACTTGATTCCTTCAGGATCTCAATGCATCAACATAAGTATCAACTTATCCTTTATTCTTCAAGCCTCAGCTCTTCACTCAATCTCCATTGGATCTTCCTCACAAGTATCAACTTGTTTTTCTTGCTTCAGCTCTCTTTGCTTTACCAGTATCAACTTGGTCCTCTTCATCTGCAAGCTTCAGCTTCTCAGAGTAATCTTCAATCACATGGAAGTATCAACTTCATCCTTCAATCTTCTTCAAGCAAGGGACCCCATCCTCTAACAAGGGAGAAATATTCATCTATCCAGAGCAAAGTTTGGATGATTGGTAGCAGAGTGAAGACCAAAGGTCACCACTGAGCATCCTGTCATCAGAGAAAGGGACCCTCAAAGGTTCTACCAATTTGAAAAGAGCCACACATCCTACCAAAGGAGGGATGAGGCCTTTACAAAGGGACCTTACATCATAGGGAAGAATGGAATTGATCAACATATTCCATGTGTATGAAGGAAAAGAACTATCTAGAAGCTCTGCCTACAAAACCCTAATCTTAACCTAATCAAAACTACACCACAAGAAGGGAAGATCTTCAAATCCAAGCCTCTTCAAGCAATCCAATGCATCTTCAACTTGTCTTTATCATCATCCAAGATCAAGCAAAGCAAAACCCTAATCTAAGGGAACTAAAGAAGTTGATCTAGTTGAATTAGTGCATTAGAATCATCTAAAACTAGCACCTAAACTAAAATCAAGCAAAAATAGAAAACCACCTTGAAAATTCCTACAGAAATTCCTAAGGGATCCTAATTCAATCAAGAATGCCTCATACAAAAACCAGGGACTAAATCATCTATTAAGTTCTAAAATTAAGTCCTAAATCCAAAGGTATCAACCATAAACCCTAAAAATGGAGCTTCTAAAGGTTTCAACCTAAACTACCACTTATGTTCATCACAAAAATGTGAGAAAATTCTATGGGGAGCATGCATATCTATGCTAACTACTCACAAAAAATCAAGATCAAAATCATCATCACATGATCACACAAAATTCCACAAAATCAAGTATCAAACATAACTATTTTAATATCAATTAAAATGTAAAAATTCCCATAAAATCATAAAATGCATGAAAATTCCCTGTCATGAATCTAATGCAAAAAGAATCGGGTCAATTGAGTTATTTTTCCATTTTTTATGATTTAATCAAGAACCATGTATAAAATGAAAAATTAAAGAAAATCAAAAGAAAAATAATAAATGTGCGGTGCAGATAGTAGTAGAAATCAGTTCATTTGGGAGATTGGGCCATGAGGGGGGTGCTGATATCAATCTTTTCATTAAGCCCAAAACCACAAATAAATGAAACGCTACGTTCCATTTAGTTCAGAAACCCTTCACAAAATTCATGCACGCGTGGTCGTTGGATGGGGTCTTTGGTCCAAGTCAAACCACAATCTGATGGCTGTCAAGTCATCTTCTCTAATTCAAACTTCTGCAACTCAGATCACCTGCGCGCCCAAAACCACCGCCGGTGACTTTCTCCGGTCACCATTCCACAACCCTTGTTCAACATAGAGTCCACCATAGGCCACGATCCCTTAATGAAACATGTCTCAAATTCCCTCACGAATTCATTCATGCCCTTAATTCTCTCTGAAACCTCAAGATTCACAAGAACCAACTCTCAACCGAAAATGGTAACATCCCTAATTGGTCACTAATTCTCAAATTAATGGTCTGAAATCATTCCTACACCGTTTTATAATGCATCTAACACCCTAATTCATCTTGATTCTACCTACAACAAGCCAGAGATCAAAGGTTACCAACCTGAAAAATTCGTGTGCACAGAAGTAGCAAGACCTCAAATCAAGCCTTCAAATGCTCCAGACTCCTTCAGTGAATCACTTCCAAGCTTCTGTATGCAATAGAACTGATTGAAATGGCCTCAATTCTTGGATTCGAATATGAGTTGCAGGTGGAGAAATCTGAACTCAAGAACACCAATCAGCCACGAATTCCCTTGGATTATGATCGGGAATCAATCCCTAGCATCCATGGAAGAGGTTGCAATCAAGAAAATGGATGGAAAGTGAAGAAATTGGTGAAACCGAATTCAGTTACAAGCAATGAAATCTCAATCTCAATCTCTGCTTTCTCCTTCAATCATCACCAACCTTTCATCTGAACCTCTTCTACGCAATATATAGAACACGTGTGGATGATCTAGAGGCCTCTAGATCCTTCTAATGAGAAATCCAATCTCTCATGACATGAGAATTTCAACCATATACCATGGTGTGCATAGTTCTGTTTGCAGCTTGAAACCAATCTCATTCCCTTCCAATTTCTCCCCTCATGACATTTTGGAAGTGTTTAGCTTGCAAAGGGCCTTGGTTATGCCTTGATTCTAGGTTTTGCAAATGTTACTTATGATGTAAGTAACTACTTTTCAAAGCAAGTCCACAAATTACACCTCAAATAAAAAATGTGGCTAAACCAATGTTCTTAAAATGCTTTTTAGAGTCAAAATAACCTATCACATGCCTTGGTTTGGATGTGTAGATCAAAAGTATCAATTTCCAACTTTGGTTCATTTAACTTATACCCTCATTTTAGGTCATTTTTGCAACTTTGAGCTACAAGAAATTTCAACATCTCATGACCTCTTTACAAGCCTTAAAACATCATTTTGAACAAGTTTGATGTTGAACATTTTCCCATTTGAAGCTTGGAAATAGGAGTTATGGCCTTATGGTTGAAATGACCTATAATCTCCAAATGACCAAAATACCCTTGACTTGTCAAAGCCATAACTTGAGTTATAAAAATCCTATCAAGGACTTCTAGTACTCTCTAGAAACCTAAGAGGATAAGGAACAACATTCATGTTGACCAAAAGTTCATAGGAATCATCCTTCTAGGGAAAACGTTCCATGCAAGTTGGACAACTTTCAAGCCCCCAAATTCACATACCTCAGATGACCTGTAACTTGTCAAAGTCATAACTTGAGTTCTACAAATCCTATCAAGGACTTCTAGCACTCAAATTAAAGATAAGCTCAAGCTCTACAACATTCATGTTGGAAGTAATATGAGATGACAATCACATCTTGAGCTAAACTGCCTTGAAGATAGGGGTCAAACTAGGGGATTTTACACTGTCAAGCCTTAGAAACCCTAGCTTGAAACTTCTCAAACTCTTCAATCATGATGAGTTGACCTTGGAATCATCCTTATAACATCTCAATGTATCAATCCATGATCACATGGCTCTTGAATTAGGTCTCAACCTTCTTCAAATCATCAATTGACTTAGGGTTGACCCAGTCAAACCCTAGCTGCACCACTCATGGATGAGCCTTCTTAATCTTGCACAATGACCTGTCTAGGCCTCAAAGTGATCTTTAACACTTATTATAAGCTCTCTCAAGACCTCCAGTCCATCCTCATGGCCTCAGAATCATCTGATGGCTTTCCACAACTCTCAAGTTAGGAGACACACCCTCTTGGCTTCAATCACTCTCTCTGAGGATCTTTTAACTTCTCTAACAAGGATATCAACCCTTGAGCTCTTGAATAACCTTCTTAGCTAGCTTCACAGTCTTGTGTAGCTCTTGACTGGTAATCATACCCTCTTGATCTCCTGCATACATGTCAATGAAATGCAAATGATAATGCTAATGTGCATGAAATGAAACATAAGCTAGGTAAAGAAATGTTGGGCAAATTTTGGGGTGCAACAGCTGCCCCTATTCAAATGGCTTGGACCTGACTGGGTGAGAAGCGAACGGCTCTCAAACAATCAAGGTACAAGACGGTTGAATACCAACAAACCTGGAAATTTGCCGACTGCCACAAGTACACCGTACTCTGATGGGAACAAATCTTCGAAAACTGAAATATTAGCTGCACGACAACTAGCTGGGGGATTGGTCACATGGTAACCAATAATACATGGTCGATCGTGTCATCAGGCATCAGGATTCCTCGGGGCTCATCAGGTCAATAATCAATCTAATCATGCCATCGGGCATTCAAAGAAATTTTCGGGCCTCAGTCGGACTTCATTACCAATTCGGGAATAGAATTCCCAGTCAATCATGAACTAATTGGGGATATCCAAACTTCTGCCGTCAGGCACTCCGCCTCAGCTGAGAGAACTGCTTCGTCAATACCATTGGACTTCAATCATCAAGTCTTCGAGGGAAGTTTCAACTTCGCTGTTCAGAAACCTGCTGGGGATAACACATCTCCGCCGGGGATTCAGGAGAACTATCAAGTAACTCTGCTTCGGGGATCCAGCAATCATTCTGGGTGAATCATCTCTGCTGAGGAAATCAAGAATCATCTTGAACAAATAACTCCATGGGGACTTCAAGAATCATCTTGAACCAATAACTCTGCTGGCAATTTCAGGAATCATCCTGAACCAATAACTCTGCCGGGGACCCTAAGCGTCAACTTGAGCAACCAACTCTTGCGACTTTACTGGGGATTTTAAGAATCATCTTAAACGAGCGCCTTCACTGGAGAATTCAAGAATCATCTTGAGCAAACGACTTTCGCTGGGGGATTCAAGAATCATCTTGAGCAAGCGACTCTGCGGAGGAACACCTGCAAAACAAGAACAGTAACGACCTAGCTCATGTTTAGTATGCATATGCTTTGACAATGGCGCAATGCTCCACACGGTGGAAATGTTACGCGTTTACGCGTTTTTTAGGTAAATGCTATGCAATCATGCAAAATGCTACGACCCCATCAGCAAAATAAATGCTAAAGGGGGAATCCTCCTGTCACGGAGAAGGAACCACTCTGGTGGAGGAAGGACTCATCCTGCCAAGGAGAAGAAGTCACACCAATCTCAATTGGACTCCGCCTGGGGGAATGAACTTCAGTTGACTGCTGCAGTGGAACAAAGCTCTACGAGAACTTGGACCTGCTGAGGGAAAGCGATGTCAATCGCAGAAATAAACTGCACGGCATTCGCAGCCGAACCTTCCTGGAGGTTACTACTCTGGCGGGGAAATACAGCATCAGTTATTCAACACTCTACTGGGGAAAACCAATCATGGTCCTGACTGCTTTCAAGGACTCGGCTCTCTTGGGGATCTACAAACTCGGCTAGGGAAGAAGGAATCATCCTGCTTGGGGGAGAGTACGACTCTGTGGGGAATTTCAACTCTCCTGGAGTCTTTAGTCTGGAACTATCAATTGCTGCACACTTCAGTATATGACTCAGCTGGGGAGATGACGTTCCTTCAGGATACCTCTGATTGGGGAGAGAATCTTCTCTGTCTGGGGGGACATATCAATGCTTACGATCTCACATTTAGACTCTGCAGGGAGGGGCTGCTGAACTTTGCTGGAGAAGAAGGAATCATCCTGCATGGGGACGCATACGGCGTACTACCTGGTATATGCTACACCTGCAACAACACAAACAACAGACAAGACACCCTTCTCAAAGGGACCTATCAAGGTTATCATCTTGTGACAATGTTCGAGTAATTCATTGTTTCAACAATCAGTGGCCTAGGCAAGTAAGTTTATGTATGCGCATTTTATCAAAAACATCGGCGTTCTTTTCGCAAACAAAACAGATAAATGCTAAACAGACAGAATTGCTGAATAGTGTACATTTTATTGATAACGAACCCCTGAATGGGTAAAATGTTTTACAACAAAGGCAAGTTCCTGGAATGAGGAAGCCGCGCAAACATAAAAACATAAATATACATCAGTATATACACATGTCGGCAACGAGGCGTAGACGAACACCATGAGTTGATCCCTCTATGACCCACTCGACTTCGATACTTCTCCGACGCTTCAGCTTCAGAAGAGATTGATTCAGATAAACGGCCCTCAGGTCTTCCAAACCACTAAACAATGATAGTCCACACGCGGAACGCAGTCATTTGCTTTTCCAAATCCCTAACTTTTCCTTGAATCGCCCTTCCGGGTTTTCGATTCACCGGGATACCCTTTTTGCCAAAGTCGCCCTTCCAGGTTTTCGACTTTGCGGGTGTACATTCTTTTCAATTTATATCCCTAATTTTTGCCCGAACCTTTTTCCTTTTCATGGTTCGCCGGGATGCCCCATTTTTGCCTGGATACTCTTTTTTTTTCCAGCGGGTCATTTTTAGGCAAAGTATCTTTTAACTGCATCCGCGTTCACCGGGGATGCAAGATCTTCGCCATCCATCGTGGATAACAACAAGGATCCTCCCGAAAGACCTTGCTGACGATGTACGGACCTTCGTAATTGGGAGTCCACTTGCCCCGGTGATCGGAGTGTGGAGGAAGAATCTTCTTCAGGACGAGATCACCCGTCTGAAAGCTTCTAGACGCACCTTCTTATCATAAGCTTTCTTCATTCGGATTTGGTACAGACGACCATGCGCAATCGATGCTAATCTCTTCTCGTCCATCAGGCTGAGTTGGCTTAGTCGGTTCTTGATCCATTCTGCCTCGTCGAGTTTCACATCAACCAAAACTCGCAAAGAAGGGATCTCCACTTCTAACGTTAGGACAGCTTCCATACCGTACACTAAGGAGAAAGGAGTTGCCCCGGTTGACGTACGTACCATCGTACGATAACCGTGCAGTGCAAACGGCAACATCTCGTGCCAATCCTTGTAGGTCACAACCATCTTCTGAACAATCTTCTTTATGTTCTTATTGGCCGCTTCAACGGCGCCATTCGTCTTCGGCCGGTAAGGAGATGAGTTGTGGTGTTCAATCTTGAAACTCTGGCACAGCTCCTTCATCATCTTGTTATTCAAATTCAAACCATTATCCGTAATGATCCGCTCGGGAATTCTGTAACGACAGATGATGTCCCTCTTTATGAATTTAGCCACCACCTGCTTGGTTACATTAGCGTACGAGGCTGCCTCCACCCACTTGGTGAAGTAGTCGATAGCTACTAGAATGAAGCAATAACCGTTAGATGTAGTGGGCTCGATCTTGCCTATCATGTCGATGCCCCACATGGAGACGGCCACGGGGAGGACATGACATTTAACGGGCACGGCGGCACGTGAATCTTATGAGCATAAATCTGGCATTTATGACATCTCTTTGCGAACTTAAAGCAATCTGATTCCATCGTCAGCCAGTAATATCCTGCTCTCAGGATCTTTCTCGTCATAGCATGCCCACCGGCGTGCGTACCAAATGTGCCTTCATGGACTTCTTCCATGAGCATACTCGCTTCTTTCTCAGCTACACATCTGAGTAGCACGAGATCGTGGTTTCTCTTATACAAAACTCCATCAGGATTGAGATAAAAATTCCCAGACAGCCTCCTCAGAGTCTTCTATCCTGTGTTGACGCTCCCGCAGGATACTCCTTAGTCATAAGGAAAGTCTGGATGTCATGAAACCATGGCTTGCCATCTGAGGCTTCCTCGATCGCAAAAACGAATGCAGGTCTATCAAGACGAGAAAGGACAATTCTTGGAGCTTCATTCCAAAAATGACTTTATACATCGAAGCCAACGTGGCTAAGGCATCAGCCATCTGGTTTTCTGCTCTGGGCACATGATGGAGTTCCACTCGATCAAAGAACGGAAGTAGCCTTCTGGCATAGTTCATGTACGGCACCAAATTCGATTGACGAGTCTCCCACTCCCCTTTAATCTGGTTAATCACAAGCGCCGAGTCACCATATACATCTAGGTTCTTGATTCTCAAATCAATCGCTTCTTCTAGACCCATGATGCATACTTCGTACTCCGCTTCATTATTGGTGACCGGGAAACGTCAGTCTCGCAGTAAACGGGATATGGGATCCGTGGGGAGTCGTGATGACCGCCCCAATGCCACTTCCATAAGAATTAACCGCCCCGTCAAATATCAATTTCCATTGGGATTTCCTATCTGGCCCCTCGTCGGGCAACGGTTCATCGCAATCTTTCGCTTTGAGAAACATGATATCCTCGTCAGGGAATTCAAATTTCATCGGCTGATAATCCTCGATCGCTGTTCGGCAAGGTATTCAGACAATACGCTTCCCTTGATGGCCTTCTGGGAAACGTACTGAATGTCATATTCCGTCAACACCATTTGCCATCTGGCAATCCTGCCCGAAAGCGCTTGCTTCTCGAAGACGTACTTGATCGGATCCATCTTCGAAATTAGCATGGTGGTGTGATTGAGCATGTACTGTCGCAAACGTTTGGCAGCCCATGCTAGTGCACAACACGTTTTCTCCAGCATCGAGTAACGAGATTCACAGTCCGTGAAATTTTTACTCAAATAATAGATGGCATGCTCCTTTCTGCCCGTCTCGTCGTGCTGACCGAGAAAACACCCCATACTATTCTCAAGAACTGTCAAGTACATGATTAAGGGTCTTCCGGCCACTGGGGGTATCAAGATCGGAGGTTCCTGCAGATACTGTTTTATCTATCAAATGCCTTCTGGAAATCCTCGTTCCAGATAATCGCCTGATTTTTCTTTAGCAGTTTGAACATCGGTTCACACGTGGCCGTGAGCTGAGAAATAAACCTTGCAATGTAGTTTATTCTGCCAGGAAACCACGAACTTCTTTCTCGGTTTTTGGCGCTGGCATCTCTTGTATTGCTTTTATCTTCGCAAGATCAACCTCAATGCCTCTTTCACTCACGATAAACCTCAGTAGCTTTCCAGATCGTACTCCGAAAGTACACTTATTAGGATTCAGCCTCAACCTGAATTTCCTAAGCCTCTCAAAAAGCTTCAGCAAATTGACCAGAATGTCCCTCCTCCGTTTGGGACTTAGCAATCATGTCATCAACATAGACCTCAATCTCGTGATGAATCATGTCATGAAAAAAGTGACCATTGCTCGTTGGTAAGTGGCCCTGCGTTCTCAGACCGAAAGGCATTACCTTATAGCAAAATGTTCCCCAAGGAGTGATAAACGTAGTTTTCTCCATGTCCTCCGGCCCATCTTGATCTGATTGTAGCCGGAGAAGCCATCCATGAACGAAAAATACGGAGAACTGAGCTGTATTGTCGACCAACACATCAATATGAGGCAGCGGGAAATCATCTTTAGGGCTCTCCCTATTCAATCCCGATAATCGGCGCACATTCGCACCTTACCGTCCTTCTTCGGTACAGGCACTATGTTGGCGACCACGGAGGTGTAAGTAGTGACCGCTAAGAAGCCAACATCAAGCTGCTTTTGCACTTCTTCTTTGATCTTAACGGCCATATCTGGTCGTGTCCTTCTAAGCTTCTGCTTAACGGGAGGACAATCTTCTCGCAGCGGCAAGTGGTGGACCACAATGTGAGTATCAAGTCCGGGGCATATCTTCGTATGACCAAGCAAAGACGTCACTATACTCTCTTAGCATCTCGACCAATCTCTGCTTGACATCACTCTGCAATGCAGCCCCTATCCTGACGTTCCTGACAAGCTCTTCGGACCCAGATTCACAATCTCGATCTCCTCTTCATGAGGCAGAATAACTTTCTCTTCTTGTTTCACAAGCGGGCCAACTCTTCGGGAAGGTCTTCGTCTTCATCAATCTCTTCTTCGGCTTGATAGATCGGGCAATCGAAGTCGAAGTGAGCCGTAGAAGGTCCAGAATTCGATGTCATCTGCTATGTGGATCCTGCAATAACAAGGGTTAAGCCTTAAAACGAGGATATGTAGGTTAGCACAAACCCCATCGCCATTTTGTTGTTTTTCAAAACAAATATATAACAGGAATAACAGAGATCACAATATTTGAATGCGAAGAAAAACGCCTTTTGATTTATTGATAAAATGCATGTACATAATCAAACAAGGCCCTGACAATAAAACCTCTATGCCCCGGGTAGGACATAGGGTTGTACAATGATTGGAAAAACAGTAAATCATTACTCTTTGCTTGTCATCTGGATGATATCCCTGACGGACCAGTTGCTGAGGCTCTCGCCTGGCTTGCTTGGCTGGATCCAAGAGTCTAAGTCACAGTCGCTATCTCCGCTGTCTTCAGACACCGCGTTGACCGCTTTCAATATCACCCCGCCACTGGTAAACTGGATCGGCCCTTTACCTCGCGACGCACTGCTAGAAGAGGAGGCTTCAGCCGTAGGAGAGTACCCCAACCCAAACTTGTCTTGCTTGTTAGGTATCTCCAAAATTCGCCCCCAGCCTGGGGTAGATCCGGCTTGAACAACGGCTCGGGCTTCCTTGAAGGAAGAGAGAGTCATCTCTAGCTTTTCAGTGACTACAGGAGCTACGTCCTTGACTTTAACAGCTTCGAACGCTTGGCATAGGGTTTCGTGGATTTCCCCATCCATCTCAACATACTTGAAGGACGACAAATGGCTCACCATTATGTCTTCCTCGCCACAAACAGTTACGATGCTACCTCCGACGGTGTACTTGAGCTTCTGGTGCAACGTGGAGGTCACGGCACCCGCATAATGGATCCATGGCCGGCCCAAGAGACAGCTGTAGGCAGGCATGATGTCCATAATGTAAAGACCGCATCTAATGTTTCCAGCCCAACTTGGATTGGCAACGTCACCTTCCCGAAAACATGGCGCTTGGTTCCATCGAACGCTTTCACAACCAGATCACTGGGTGTGCAAATCACTCCGCGAGTATCTAACTTCATTAATGCTTTCTTCGGAAGAACAGTTGAGCGATGACCCATGTGTCTACCAACACGTGCGAACATAATTGTTCCCCTACACTCTATCGAGATGTGCAGGGCGCTATTGTGGTTCCTCCCCCTTCGACGTCAGCTCTAGGGTCAGTGAACCCTAATCCATTTCCAGCATTCACGTGGGCTACGACCTCTTCTAACTGGTTTACCGATATTTCCTGACGGTACATATGCGGCGTTCAACACCTTCAGCAGTGCGTTGCGGTGTGCTTCAGAACACAGCAACAGATCAGGATGGAGATTTTTTAGGGTGTTTGATGGAGATGATCCACGATCTTGTAGTCACTCTTCTTAATTAACCTCATAAATTCTTCGGCGTCTTTAACCAAGTAAGTCTTTTTCTACCCCACGAGGGGTCTCTTCAACGACTTTACTCTTCCCTTTATCAGTCGCATCAGCTTTGTCCGCTTTGTCCGCCACGACCTCAGGTGGTGCAAATACTCTTCCGCTACGAGTAATTCCACTAACGCCCGCTAGGTTCTCCACAGACGAACCAAATGGTTCCAGTTCCAACTTATGTCTGTTGCAGTAGACCTCTGCCCCATAATGCCATGGGACAACATTAGTGCTTTCGAAAGGTATCGGCCCAGCTTTAGTGATGGTAATTGTGGGCGGTCTGGGTGCAGAAATAGTTATCGTTCGACGAGGATGGTGATGGTGGCAACCTCATCATCTTGCTTCAGCATTACCTCTCCTGATCTGCTTTCGGGCCTTCGGCTAAACTGCAGGATTCCCTCGGTCATCAGACTCTGGATCCCCTCTATCAACTATTCGCATCCATCAGACTAGTCGCACAGCCCATACATAGCTCTCCACAACCTGGAAAGAAACCTCTTTTCATCAGCTTAGCCTTAACGAAGCTAAGCGGCGTCTTCAGATCTTTGACGTCAGTCAACAAATCCAAACCCTCGTCTTCAATAATGGCATTTACCCCACCTCCCCTATGATTCGGCATAGGGTTCTTCGTGACGTTTGGCACATTATCTGAGAAGTTGATGATCTTAGCGTCCACCATGTCCTATACCTTATGCTTGAAGGCTTTGCAATTCTCTATTGTGTGGCTTGGCGCCTCTGAGTGAAATTCGCAGGTTGCATTCGCGTCATAACCTGGCGGAGGTGCCCCTGTCAAGGGAGCCAAGGTTCTCTTCTGGATCAGCTATAACTGGAGCAGAGTCTATAACAGCTAAGCATAGGACATGGGCGGTGTCTTGAGGTGACGGCTCGACAGAGGTGCCCTGTTCTGATACTTTCTGTACCCTTGTTGATTCGGCTGCTGCTGCTGCTGTTGAACTGTCGGGATAGTTATGCTGGCCACCTGCTGGTGAGGGCCTTTACCCTTCCTCCGAGCGTTGGACACGGCGCTCGTTTCTCCTTCCCGTCTTTTGCCACTATAAGGTTTCTTGCCTCCTCCAACTGAGGATGAATCACCTTGAATTTTCCCTAGTTTGATCCATTTTCAATGTGCTCAGCCGTGATAATGAGATCTGAGAAGGTTCCGGACATACCGCTGACCAATTTCTCATAATAAACCCCTGGGAGGGTGGCTACGAACATTTGCACAAGCTCGCGTTCAACCATCGGCGGCTGAACCCTGGCTGCCAATTCACACCACCGCTGGGCGTATTCCTTAAACGCTTCATTGCTCCTTTGCGACAGATTCTGCAGTTGGACTCGGTTCGGGGCCAAGTCACTGTTATATTGGTAGTGGTGCACAAATGCTTCAGCAAGTTCCTTCCACGGGCGCACACTGGTAGGTTCCAGACTCATGTACCATTCGAGGGATGGCCCGGACAGACTGTCCTGAAAGAAGTGCATCAGCAACTTCTCGTCCTCAGAATGAGTGGACATTTTTCTGTAATATGATCTCAGATGGACGTGAGGGAAAGTGGTGCCCTTGTACTTTTCAAAGTCAGGTACCTTGAACTTGGGAGGCACCTTGAAATCAGCAATCAGTCCCAACTTGGACATATCAACACCCAGGGTGTTCTGGTTCTCGATATTCCTCATCTTGTCCTCGAGTGCCTTAAACCTTAGCCGTGCTTCAACAGTCAGCTCTCCTTCAACACCTCTCTGAGAGAACACATCGTCTTGACGGTCTTCTAGCCATGGCTGAGGCCCGAACAGATTTCCAACACCTGTGTTGCCGTTGCCCAGCCCAACATTGACATTAGCTTCAAAATTCCCATTACCGATGCCCGTCGTATTACCATTGAGTCCCATATTAGCTATCACGTTGCCGTGGGCACTGCCGTTCCCCTCGGTCACGGGGACGCCATTCTGAGGAGTTTCAACAGGTGGAGGGGTTGGCACAGTCCCACCATGGAGTACGCCATTGCTATCGACCCTTGAAATCAGAGGCTGAACCAAGGTTCTGAGCTGATCCTGGCCATTGGCGACCGCTTGCATGAGCTCCATGAAGCGGTCCATTCTTTCGCGGAGTTCTTGAACATCAGTTTACACTTGCTCCATGATTCTGGTTTGATTTGCTCTGGTCGGATAACGGTGGATGGGTCTCTGACCAATTCTGGAACAACCTGAAACAACCTGAAACAACCTGAAAAATTAGAAAAAACGACAAAATGCTCGTTATGCAAATGCTTCATGCGAATGCAAACGTGTGTCTGTGCGTTAGGGAGGTATCCCCCGATCCTAGTGCCTGAGTGCCAGTGCTGATAATAAGAAGTCCGAGTCCAGTCATGGAAATAACATCTCATATATATGAAGAAAGCCCATCAAGGCGGTACACAACGTCAGTGAGTACAAGATGAATCAACAGCATGACCTCAACCAACAAGCCTGGTGATGGTCAGCATACAACAATGATCAAAACAAAAGGAATACAAATAGTCAAGCACGGCCACGGGCGCGAAACTCTTCTAACAACCCCTTCGTTTCTGGATGATCAGGCCGAGTGAGCAACCCTTCGACGAGTAACTCTCTCTACATAATGGTGTACTGAAGACCTTCGACCGAATCTTCCCATGCTCCTTCGCCGAAACAATCCTCTAACTTCCGCTTCTTGGACTCAAACATCAGTTTGCGCTCCTTCAGGTTAGCAAGAGCCCTGTTGAGCTGGCCTTCAGTGGCATATCTGCGAGCGGTTTCTTCATCAAACCTCTTCTCACTAGCCTTCACCTGGGCTTTCAGCTTGGAGATCTGTTGCATCAGCTTATCCTCCCGCTCTTTCCTGTTGGCTAGGGTGGCCTTCCAATGCTGGTTAAACTTGGATATCCTCCGATACGCTTCGTCCAAGTGCTGCTTCTTCGTGGCCAGTACATCGTTGACAGCTTTGAAGTCTCGACCCATGCGCTCACGCTCAACTATCTGCTTAGTCAAATCTGTCCCTAACTGGTTCACCAGCTCTGTCTGCCTCTTGAAGGAATGAACGGCCTCGCTCCTCTCGCTTCTGAGTTGCGCCAATTCTTTCTCCAATTCTTCATTGGCCTTCTTCAGCTCATCTCGCTCAGCCAACACCTGATTATGCTGCTGCATAGGCACGGTGGTAGGCTCTTCAATCACTGGAGGGCTTTCTGGCTTGGCAGGGGGAAACGGCATCCCTATCATATCTGCCCGGGCTTTGATCCAAGTCACATACGAAGCGTAGGTCTGGCTATTACTTTTCCCTAGCAATGGTTTTCCCCGCTTACTGATACCATTCCAAGCGTGCTGAAGCTTAGATAACATATCCCCCTCTAGAAGACCAGTGAGGTACAGAGATTCCTGCACCTCTTCATCCTTCGGCGGAGCTCTCAAAGCATAAGCAAACTGTCGGACCAGTAGGGATGGATTATAGTTGATACAACCCTTCCTGCCTATCAAAGGCACATTCGGAAACCCGCTGCAGCTGAAGATAATCTCAGTGCCCAACCTATCTCTGTCAAACCAGTCAATATCCTCCGCTGGTAGACTCATCAACCGCTCAGACCACTCAGCTGTGGCTGCAGACAAAGCAAAGGGACCTCTCTTGGGTAGATGACTATCAAGCCATTTATAAAGCAAGGGCACACAGCACGAGACATTCTTACCCCTTCTGTTCTCGTTTTTGTAGTGGACGGAATGGTAGACATCTCCTATCAAGGTAGGGACTGGATTCCCTGATGCAAAGATGTGAAAGGCGTCGAAGTCTACAAAGTCAGGCATATTGGGGAACAAAATGATGCCATATATGCACAGAGCGAGAATGGTGTTGAACACGACCCAACATCTGTCTTTGGCGCACTGCTGCACTTTTCCCACTAAGAACTGCAAGAAGAAACCGGGAACCTTGTTCCAACTAGACAAAACCAACTTGGAGGCATCCAGATGAAGTGAAGGAACTAGACTGGCCAGATTAGGCTCAGCATCCATATGAACAAAGGGCATCTGACTCTTGATAGGCACACCTAACAAATCAACATACTCCTCTAGTGTGGGTGTGAGAACAAAATCCTGGAAAGTAAAGCATCTCAACGGAGGATCGTAGAACTGCAGCAGAGCGTGCAACCCATTCAACTCAAACACAGAGGGTTTACGAACTACCGTAAGACTTTCTGAATTCATCTCTCACAGAATCATCTGCTAAAGCAATCAAACCAATCAGCTGAACAACATCAGGGGTGGGGAGTTTGTAAGCCACGGTCTTCCTCAGAGAACCCATAATAACACAGTAGAAGGCAAGAAATCCTGGATCGGGGGAAACGGTACCTGCAACACAAACACGCGTTAATGAAATGCAAATGAGTATGCAAAGCAATGTAAAATGCAATCATGCAGCAGGAGATCAAAGCAACTATGTTGGTGAAGAGATGAAGGTGAAGATTATGTATCAACAAAACCACGATACTGCTCTGTCAAGAACAACCACTATCTCTGATGAGAAGAAAACCCTGGTATCGGACCACAAATCTGTTCTGTCAAGAACACACACACATAGGACCATAAATCTGCTCTGTCAAGAACAAACATCTGATAATAAGGACCTCTGATGCAGGACCATAACTCTGCTCTGTCAAGAACACACATATCTGATAATAAGGACCTCTGATACAGGACCAAACTCTGCTCTGTCAAGAACAAACATCTATCTGATGATGAGATCCTTTGATCCCAATCATAAGCCTGCTCTGTCAAGAACAAATACATCTGATAATAAGGCCCTCTGATATAGGACCATAACTCTGCTCTGTCAAGAACAAACATCTGATAATAAGGACCTCTGATATAGGACCAAACTCTGCTCTGTCAAGAACAAACATCTATCTGATGATGAGATCCTCTGATCTCAATCATAAGCCTGCTCTGTCAAGAACAAATACATCTGATGAGAACCTCCGGTACCAACAAAACTGATTCACTATCAAGAAAACCAGGCAGTCTGAAGGTTAAGGTTTCCTGCAACAAACCCAACCCTGCTCACAGGTATGGACCTAAACTGATACAAGTTCGACATCCTATGCGGTCATCAGCGTCACAGACATTCAAGAGGGGTGATACGATACCCAGAAGGTGTGGCATCACCAGCTCATGAAGCAGCCTCACTTGGCTGAATCTCAAATGATCAGTCCCCAGAGTCGACAATCCTCCAAACCAACAACCCCCTCAACCCAAAGGGTTGAAAAAGAAGCCAACCGGGAGAACCTCGTCTGAGCGTGGATTTCATGAGACACTAGTGCCTGTCAAGCAAGCACACGCCCACTAATTTCCACAACTAATGCTATGTTCACTCAAGCCTGGGTCTGGCTTCTCACTCATCAGAATGCCCATCCCACAATAGCACAGATAATCATATCATACTGAAAATAAAATGCGGGAAATAAAATGCGATAAATAAACACAACCCAACAAGTAATCATACAAGCGCTAGGATTGACTCTCGCAGGGGACGTTGGATCCCCAAACTGACTCGCATACGGGAAGTTGGATCCTAGGAAACTATCAAGTCTTCAGCAGAGTCGCCAGTTGTCGCTTCCGCGAAAATAAGGTGCCGGCAAAACAGAAGAGTCGCCACCTTTCGTTATTTATCCCTCGGAACGGGAAAGGAAACGATCGGAAAAACCTGACGAAAAGGTATAAGACAAGGTCATCGCAACCATTGTCTGGGTTCGGGAGTCGGTTACGCAAGGGGAAGGTATTAGCACCCCTCACGTCCATCATACTCGATGGGATCCACGCTTGTTGTGTTTACTGGACGAGTTGATTTTATCTATCTACCTATCAAGGCTGGCTTAAAAACAGAAAAGAAAAATGACTCGGCAAAGCGTCGCACTTTATGCCTACGTATTCTCATTAGAGAATGAGAAATCAGAGTCAACGTAGTTCGGCTGACTACGGGTTACGAGGAAGGTGGCTTGCCAATACATCAGTATTGTGCCTACGTACTCTTAACAGGTATGAGAGATCAGAGCTTACGTAGTTCGGGATAATACGGATTACGGGGATTCAGATTCATCTGTTTTTATCGAGTAGGGTTAAACAGCAGTTCCAGCAGTTGGATGTACGCAGCTCGACCCTTGGAGAGTTAGGCGTTACCGTTTGCGGTAGAACTGGGAGTTAACGACACTCTTTTCTTCAGAAAAGCCTTCCTTTGAATTATGGGCCCACGGGGCAAAAAGGTTTGAAGTTTGTTTTCTGTCTTTTACGAAAGAACTGTTTTTTATTGTGTTTGCAATTTCAATCGCACTAAAGACTATGACTTGAGAGTGAATGCATCGCATGTCACCCAAAGGGTACCATACTACACATCCAGACTGTTGAAAAGAAACTCTCAAACAATCCTTTCTCAGATAGCTTAAGGCTCGTAACGTACGAAAGAAATCATTCATGATTACTGTATCTTAAGCTGTTTGAGATGAGAAGAGAGAGGGGCAACTAAGGGGAGACTATCAAGTCCTAATGTTGTCATGCCAAGGATTCATCCTATGGTTGAGGTTTGAAACAGGGAACTCCTAGAAGTTATCATGCATAGGTTTCAACCTAAAGTTCTAATCATCACTTCCTTATCAAAGGGAGTGAGATTCCTAGGGGATCATGTCAATGATAAACAGAAACAGATAAAGCATCAGCTTAAACAGTAAACAGTAAACGACTGTAAAATGCATGCAATGCGAGTGAGGGAGGAAATGTGTGTGGGGTATCAGCCTCCACAAGCTCGTCTCAACCTCAAGCCAGATATGAATAACTATAATAATACAGAAGAAACAACATGCTATCAAGCAAAACATAATAACTACAATCATACAGAAGAAATAACATGTTATCAAGCAAACACAAACCACATGGCCAAGGGAGTTGGGCTCTACCGAATACCCGCAAGCAAAGCCATACAGTAAAAATACAAGCAGAGAGTGCAACTCAACCTCTAGTGCAATCATGCTCCTAGTTTAAGCCATTCTAGATATGAACTTATTCTAATGCATCAAGCAAGTCAAACAAGGCACATCAATACAGAAAAGAAAACAGACAAGAAAAGAAAGCAGCTCAACAGCTCTTTCAATTTCAAGCTTCAGCTCTTCTGACAGCAATCCAGTCTTTAGACTTCAGTCACCCTTCAAGGCTATCATCTTCCATGACAAGTATCAACTTGCTTCTCCAAGGTTTCAACCCATCAAACATAAGTATCAACTTATTCTCTCTCCTTCAAGCCTCAGCTTTACAGTAAATCCCACCTTCAGGCTTTACTCCTAACTACAAGTATCAACTTGATTCCTTCAGGATCTCAATGCATCAACATAAGTATCAACTTATCCTTTATTCTTCAAGCCTCAGCTCTTCACTCAATCTCCATTGGATCTTCCTCACAAGTATCAACTTGTTTTTCTTGCTTCAGCTCTCTTTGCTTTACCAGTATCAACTTGGTCCTCTTCATCTGCAAGCTTCAGCTTCTCAGAGTAATCTTCAATCACATGGAAGTATCAACTTCATCCTTCAATATTCTTCAAGCAAGGGACCCCATCCTCTAACAAGGGAGAAAGATTCATCTATCCAGAGCAAAGTTTGGATGATTGGTAGCAGAGTGAAGACCAAAGGTCACCACTGAGCATCCTGTCATCAGAGAAAGGGACCCTCAAAGGTTCTACCAATTTGAAAAGAGCCACACATCCTACCAAAGGAGGGATGAGGCCTTTAGAAAGGGACCCTTACATCATAGGGAAGAATGGAATTGATCAACATATTCCATGTTTATGAAGGAAGAGAACTATCTAGAAGCTCTGCCTACAAAACCCTAATCTTAACCTAATCAAAACAACACCACAAGAAGGGAAGATCTTCAAATCCAAGCCTCTTCAAGCAATCCAATGCATCTTCAACTTTTCTTTATCATCATCCAAGAGCAAGCAAAGCAAAACCATAATCTAAGGGAACTAAAGAAGTTGATCTAGTTGAATTAGTGCATTAGAATCATCTAAAACTAGCACCTAAACTAAAATCAAGAAAAAAATAGAAAACCACCTTGAAAATTCCTACAAAAATTCGTAAAGGATCCTAATTCAATCAAGAATGCCTCATACAAAAACCAGGGACTAAATCATCTATTAAGTCCTAAAATTAAGTCCTAAATCCAAAGGTATCAACCATAAACCCTAAAAATGGAGCTTCTAAAGGTTTCAACCTAAAATACCACTTATGTTCATCACAAAAATGTGAGAAAATTCTATGGGGAGCATGCATATCTATTCTAACTACTCACAAAAAATCAAGATCAAAATCATCATCACATGATCACACAAAATTCCACAAAATCAAGTATCAAACATAACTATTTTAATATCAATTAAGATTTAAAAATTCCCATAAAATCATAAAATGCATGAAATAGAAATATTTTTTATCTAAAAAATACTAGACCCTGTCATGAATCTAATTCAAAAAGAATGGGGTCAATTGAGTTATTTTTCCATTTTTTATGATTTAATCAAGAACCATGTATAAAATGAAAAATTAAAGAAAATCAAAAGAAAAATAATAAATGCGCAGTGCAGATAGTACTAGAAATCAGTTCATTTGGGAGATTGGGCCATGAGGGGGGTGCTGATATCAATCTTTTCATTAAGCCCAAAACCACAAATAAATGAAACGATGCGTTCCATTTAGTTCGGAAACCCTTCACAAAATTCATGCACGCGTGGCCGTTGGATGGGGTCTTTGGTCCAAGTCAAACCACAATCTGATGGCTATCAAGTCATCTTCTCCAATTCAAACTTCTGCAACTCAGATCATCTGCGCGCCCAAAACCACCGCTGGTGACTTTCTCCGATTACCATTCTACAACCCTAGTTCAACATAGAGTCCACCATAGGCCACGATCCCATAATGAAACATGTCCCAAATTCCCTCACGAATTCATTCATGCCCTTAATTCTCTCTGAAACCTCAAGATTCACAAGAACCAACTCTCAACCGAAAATGGTAACATCCCTAATTGGTCACTAATTCTCAAATTAATGGTCTGAAATCATTCCTACACCGTTCTATAATGCATATAACACCCTAATTCATCTTGATTCTACCTACAACAAGCCAGAGATCAAAGGTTACCAACCTGAAAAATTCGCATGCACAGAAGTAGCAAGACCTCAAATCAAGCCTTCAAATGCTCCAGACTCCTTCAGTGAATCACTTCCAAGCTTCTGTATGCAATAGAACTGATTGAAATGGCCTCAGTTCTTGGATTCGAATTTGAGTTGCAGGTGGAGAAATCTGAACTCAAGAACACCAATCAGCCACGAATTCCCTTGGATTATGATCTGGAATCAATCCCTAGCATCCATGGAAGAGGTTGCAATCAAGAAAATGGATGGAAAGTGAAGAAATTGGTGAAACCGAATTCAGTTACAAGCAATGAAATCTCCATCTCAATCTCTGCTTTCTCCTTCAATCATCACCAACCTTTCATCTGAATCTCTTCTACGCAATATATAGAACACGTGTGGATGATCTAGAAGCATCTAGATCCTTCTAATGAGAAATCCAATCTCTCATGACATGAGAATTTCAACCATATACCATGGTGTGCATAGTTCTGTTTGCAGCTTGAAACCAATCTCATTCCCTTCCAATTTCTCCCCTCATGACATTTTGGAAGTGTTTAGCTTGCAAAGGGCCTTGGTTATGCCTTGATTCTAGGTTTTGCAAATGTTACTTATGATGTAAGTAACTACTTTTCAAAGCAAGTCCACAAATTACACCTCAACTCAAAAATGTGGCTAAACCAATGTTCTTAAAATGCTTTTTAGAGTCAAAATGACCTATTACATGCCTTGGTTTGGATGTGTAGATCAAAAGTATCAATTTCCAACTTTGGTTCATTTAACTTATACCCTCATTTTAGGTCATTTTTGCAACTTTGAGCTAAAAGAAATTTCAACATCTCATGACCACTTGACTAGCATTAAAACATCATTTTGAACAAGTTTGATGTTGAACATTTTCCCATTTGAAGCTTGGAAATAGGAGTTATGGCCTTATGGTTGAAATGACCTATAATCTCCAAATGACCAAAATACCCTTGACTTGTCAAAGCCATAACTTGAGTTCTACAAATCCTATCAAGGACTTCTAGTACTCTCTAGAAACCTAAGAGGATAAGGAACAACATTCATGTTGACCAAAAGTTCATAGGAATCATCCTTCTAGGGCAAAAGTTCCATGCAAGTTGGATAACTTTCAAGCCCCCAAATTCACATACCTCAGATGACCTGTAACTTGTCAAAGTCATAACTTGAGTTCTACAAATCCTATCAAGGACTTCTAGCACTCAAATTAAAGATAAGCTCAAGCTCTAAAACATTCATGTTGGGGTAAGATGAGATGACAATCACATCTTGAGCTAAACTTCCTTGAAGATAGGGGTCAAACTAGGGGATTTTACACTGTCAAGCCTTAGAAACCCTAGCTTGAAACTTCTCAAACTCTTCAATCATGATGAGTTGACCTTGGAATCATCCTTATAACATCTCAATGTATCAATCCATGATCACATGGATCTTGAATTAGGTCTCAACCTTCTTCAAATCATCAATTGACTTAGGGTTGACCCAGTCAAACCCTAGCTGCACCACTCATGGCTGAGCCTTCTTAATCTTGCACAATGACCTGTCTAGGCCTCAAAGTGATCTTCAACACTTCTCATAAGCTCTCTCAAGACCTCCAGTCCATCCTCATGGCCTCAAAATCATCTGATGGCTTTCCACAACTCCCAAGTTAGGAGACACACCCTCTTGGCTTCAATCACTCTCTCTGAGGATCTTTTAACTTCTCTGACAAGGATATCAACCCTTGAGCTCTTGAATAACCTTATTAGCTAGCTTCACAGTCTTGTGTAGCTCTTGACTGGTAATCATACCCTCTTGATCTCCAGCATACATGTCAATGAAATGCAAATGATAATGCTAATGTGCATGAAATGAAACATAAGCTAGGTAAAGAAATGTTGGGCAAATTTTGGGGTGCAACAGCATAAACAAACAAAAAGAAAACACCCTGATGAGCCCTTCTCAGGAATCTATTCAGTCTTTGTATGGAATGGAGAAGCTTGCAGAATCGTCTGATATGTCGTCTCCATATTCATCCTCAGGCACTATATTGATATGAGCTTCCCGAATAACCTTGTATCATGTTCGCGGAGGACGAACCATGTTGAGGTGTGGGATTATCTTGAACATTAGGAATGGAACCCTTAAAGGATAAAATTCTGCACTTAACCAACTTTTGAACGTCTGCTTTCAAACCGTAACAGTTCTCAATATCGTGGCCTGGAGCACCTTGATGGTATGGGCAAAATTTGTCAGCTTTGTACCAATATGAAAGTTTCTTAGGTACCTTAGGTGGAGCTCTCGTCTGGATGTGACCTTTTTGAATCAAAGTTGGGAACAAGTCAGCGTATGTCATCGGGATGGGATCAAAGTCTATTCTCTTGTTGACACGACTCTGATCGTTGAATGGCTGATTTTGCTGATTTTGTTGATGATGTGGTTGATAAGCCAGAGCGTTGACTACAGGTGATATCACAACAACCTGATGTGATGGCAGATACCCTCTCTTGGATCGTCCCTGCTGCACAACACTTGCCTCGTGTTCTCTCTTTTTCACAAAACCACTCCCATACTTTTGAGCATTGTTAGGAGCACTCCCTTCCTTGACTAATCTTCCTTCGCGAACTCCCTCTTCCAAGCGCATTCCCATGTTTACCATTTCGGTGAAGTCACTGGGTGCACTTGCTACCATTTTCTCATAAAATAACGGACCCAAAGTCTTTATAAAAATCTTGGTCATTTCCTTTTCTTCTAATGGCGGTATAACTTGGGCGGCTAACTCGCGCCAACGCGGAGCATATTCCTTGAAATTCTCTTTGTCTTTCTGAGCCATGCCCCTCAATTGATCACGGTCGGGAGCCATGTCCATGTTATACTTATACTGCTTGATGAAGGCTCCCCCTAGATCGTTGAAAGTTCGAATCTTCGCACTATCCATTCCCATACACCACCTGAGTGCAGCGCCTGTTAAACTGTCTTAGAAATAATGAATGAGCAATTGATCATTGTCAGTTTGCGCAGACATCTTTCTGGCATACATGATGAGATGACTTTGAGGGCAAGTATTCCCTTTATACTTCTCAAAATCAGGAACCTTGGACTTTGGTGGAACCTTAACATTCGGAACCAAGCACAAGTCAGAAGCGCTCTTTCCAAACAGACCTTTCCCACGAAGGGCTCTTAATTCTTTCTGCATCTCGGAAAATTGGTCTTGAAAACTGTCCATCCTTTCTTCAAAACCCACAGTTTCGCTGGGTGTCCTATGGAGAATTGGTTCGTCTAGAACATATGGAGTAGTATTCACATGTGGAGGTGCAGTGGTCATTACGGCAGTTGCAGGAACAGGAGGACGATAACCGGCCAGAGTAAAATGAGGAGGCATCCCCCACGGGAAACCTGTTGGCATGCTGTAGGTTACTTCGGCAAAAGTAGGCACCACTGGGATCGGTGCTGACATAACTTCGGAGATAACGGTCCTCTGAACTTCTTGATTGTTGAGTGCGGACTGGTTAGACAGAGCTTCAACTAAACCTTCAACCTTTCCAAATTTTCCTTCAGGATTGTAACTTCGTCATGGAGCACTCTGTTCTCTTGTTCCAATTGATCCATCTTTTGACGTCGACTGGCTCAAGTGTTGTACTGGTGATTCAACTTGTCTGTGAAGATGAAGTAAGAGTGAGACCCCCCCCCCCGGAACGCAAAGGATGCTATGCTGATGCAAAATGCAAATGCAAGAATGCAAAACGAAAGGTTTCATGGAACTCAATTATTTATAAACGTCACAGAATACCCAAAGAAAACTCGTTTATTATTTTTGATATCGATTACAAATGAACATTCTCATAAGAGTCCTGACCCAATAGCTAAATAAAAGCTAGTAAAGTCCTAAGAAATTCCTTCATCGTGCTTGTTGATTTGCTATTCTAACTGAATCTTCTTGAAGATAGTGTGATAGAGGAAAATAAATCCTCTATCTCTTGTTGGAAAATAAGGAGGGAAACCCTTATTTACTTGGATCTTCAATATTGATGAAAGCCTTTTGAAATCTCATTTGATCCTCAATAATAAAGGGAAGCCTCTTGTATTTGTATTTTGATTCTTCAATTAGTCTCCTTATCTTCCTTAGGTCATCCGAATTAGGACTCTTAAAAGAATATTCCAAAATATTTTCTTTTGTAATCCATATTGATCTCTGTAATGCTTATAAATAAAACTCGAGATCCCATGAAACCAATGTAATATGATGCTATATGGATGCAACAAACACAAGTAAGCACATAAGGACACATATGTAAACAAACAAAAAGGGTCCTAGGTTTGCAACGAGCATGGAGCCAAAGGGTATACTCATTCCCAAAGGACATGGACTAAAGGTGGATTGTACCTACAGAACAAGGTTCTAAAGAGGTTCTCAAAGTCATCAGTCCATCTTTCGGATATTATCAATTTCCCAACTAACTCGGGGATTAATAATATTCTCAAGAGAACTTCTTTTGAGTGTAGCATCGTGTAGCACTATTTCGGGACTTACTCCCTCATAGCCTCGCACTACGTCCTAATAAAGCCCAAAGTAGGGGTTAAAGGTAACTACGGTCCTTAGTATCATGGACTCCAATTGAGAATAGTAAAAGTTTTCACGACTAAACTCGTTCAACCGAACCATTTTCAAAAGGGTCTCAACTAAGCGGGATTCTCGAGTCAACTTAGTCGGGACTCACTCCCTATAAGCCTCATCGAATATATCACCATCCTATCATAATTTCACTCAAGTCCGGGTGTAGGGCTTTGTCTCACCACTCAAGGATAACAGCCCAAAAGAAATAAAGAATAAACAAATAAGCAAATAAGCAAGTAAGCAAATATATAAAGAAATAAAGAGACAAAATAAGATAGGGAGACCCACTAAGAGTCCCCAGTGAAGTCGCCATTTCTGTCGCGGTGAAATTTGGATACCAAGCTATTGATGAGCTTGAATCTTATTCATTTGCAACCGAACTTTGATATGTCCAAAGGAAGGGAAAAAGATCGAAATATCCACAATGCAATGAAAATTCAAGCTAGAGAGTTTTAGGTTCGGGGGTTGGTTAAACTTAGGGAAGGTGCTAGCATCCTAAGTTTTTGTAGTACTCTACAGGAACCTCTTGTTTTATGTTTGTTTATTTGCTAAGGTTTATCTGCTTAATGGTTGAAAGACCTAGGGGTTTATTTCTAAGTATACTCGATAAGATGTCGCATCTTATGCCTACATATCCTTACGGGAGTGGAATCAGAGTATCTGTAGTTCCCCTAAAGGGTTTGAGGAATTCTTTGACGGTGGTTAAAGTTCCTACGGGTTTAGGGTAGTTGATTGATTGAGTTTAGGAGAAAAGATGAGTTGTCATTTTAAGGGAGATTACTTGATTTAACCGCCACAACTTTGTAGGAAAATAGTCTTCGCATTGTCTTAAGAGAATGGCTCAAGCACTCCGAATTTAATCGACAAGTATGCCATTATCTCTCTTAAGGCAAAGTCCCTACGAATTGATTGAATTGTTATGGGGTAGGAGTTTTATCTCGCTTAAGATGATTAACATCTTATTCTCTAAGGTGTTTGAATATTGTATTGAGTTGATTGAGTTTGTTTTTCTATGTTGTAAAAAAGGTCCTTCCTATGGGTAGGATCTATCTTAAAAGATCGACTTGAATGAGATCAATGATCACGGGGGAATATGATGCAAATGAGATGCATACGCGCAAGTTTTACGTTACGTGCAAGTTCTTCCTTTGGACGGAATGCAATGATGCGATGCAATAAAGATAAATACGGTAAATAAATTGCGGAAGATAAAGGCAAATAATTAAATCCATATACGAATGCATGAAAGCGCTAAGTGAGTGTGTGAATTGTGTATGTGAATGTGCGGAAGCGTGCACAATTGATTTTGAATGTTGATTGATTTTAAGGGGATAAGATTATTTTACGAGTAATGTTGAATAGATTTTAAGAGGATTGATTTTGATTATTTTAAGAAAATGTTTGAATTGGTGAGGTTAATTTGATTTTACGAAAATATTATATTAATTTATGTGAATCAATTTTATTATTTTTAATAAAAGTTTTTTTTAGATAATAGATTAATTTGAGAAAAGTTATTATTTATGATTTTTTAGTGATATTAGCTTAGATTAGAAGTGTTTTAAATTTGGATAGAAGTATTTTTTTAGATAAATAAAATTGGTTTCTATAAAAGAAAAGGTTTTTTCATTAAATTGAGTTAAAAAAGATTAAGTTTTTCAGATTTTAAATAAATAATAATTATTAATAATAGACCTCTCTAACAAACAAATACAGTTTTAAGTTATTATTATAAAGATTTTAAATAAATAGAAGTTAAACTAATAGATTTTTATTTAAATATTATTATAAGAAAAAGGGGTTAATTAAATTATTAAAAAAAAGATGGTTGATTAAGAAAATTATAAATTTGTTTTAATTACTTATTAGCAAGAAGGCTAATTATTAGTTTGAATTAATTAAATTAAAATAGCTTAATGATTAAATTAAAAAAAGGCAATTACGGCTGTTTAATGAGTAGTTAACGAGGTTAATGGAGGGATTAAGGGATGCGCTCATGTTTGTGTGTGGTAGGGCATGCGAGGGTTTACCGTGAATGTGCAACGTGGGCCATGCGATTGGATCAGGTGGTGATGTGTGTCCGTGATGTGAAGGAGCATTATATTTATGATGGGCATACACGCACATGATTACAACAAATAACAAAATGAAAAAAAAAACTAATCCCCTCCAATTTCCCCTTCATCGCGATCCTCTCTCCCGCGTTCTCCTCCTCCACTTTCCGTTTCTCCTTCTTCCATCTTTGACTCGTCTTCGATCGATCCTTCTTGTTTCTTTTCTCGATTTCCTCCATCTTCTCCTCTCGTTCTTCTTGCGGTCTCTACCAAAACAAACAAAGGAAACAACAAATCATCAATATTAGTAAAAAAAAAGGCTCACGGTTCAATGGTTTCTCTGCTTGGCTGGGATTTTTGACAGTAGACGAAGGTTTCAGCAACGGTAATGACGATGGTTCGCAAACGGAAGCTTCTTGCGATGGTTTCTGGTCATTGGTGGATGATGAGGGTGAATCGGACCTTCTTCAGAGGGCAAACAACGTCTTGAAGGTGAGGGTGCGGAAATGGGTTCTGGCGGTTTCACGATGGAGTTCCGGCGATGAAGATAAGTATCGCTCTTATTGTGATTTGATTTCTAGGGTTTTGCTAATTGGGATTTTTGTGTAATTTTTGTGTTTGTCGTGAGTTCCCCTTTTGTGTGTTCTGATTTGGTTTCTTATAGGGTTGCAGGATACAAAAGGGTGAATCCAAGAGTAATTCAGGTGTTTCTAATTTATAGTCTCAAATCTGATTCGGGAAATTGATATGCTGGTTAATACATTTCCCTTTCAAGCTGAATAGATTTTGACATCTTTGGAAATAATTGGATTTGTCTTAAACCTGTTTCGATAATGTCTTGGTATTCATGTTTGCTTGATTTATGAATTTCCTTTTTGACAGGGGACATGTCGATAGCTGTTTTGGCAGGTGAAGATATGCTCTTTCCAATATGGTAGCTGCTGAACGGTAACATTACTTATACTCTTTTCAATTTAAAGTGCCATCAGTTGTCTGTTGTAATTCTCCAAATCCTATCAGAATAAATGGCCTCATCTGTAATGAAAAGAAACCTTTGCTTTTGCGGTTGCAGGCTGCCAGGACGGGTTCTTGATGAGTTAAAGAGTTGTGTTCGACATCCAAAGAAATGCATCCTTAATGGTAGTGATATTCAATCTGGTATGAACTTGAATCCTGTCTTCTTCGTGATTCCTGGGCCGCTGTTGTTCGTGAAATCATTCCGTCTCTACAACGCGTGGTGCTTATGGTATGTGGAACGTGTTTTAGATTTGCGTTTTCCTTCCTATCGTCTCCGGTTAACTGACTCAAACCATACTTGTGTATGTGGTTTTTTTTATTCCAGATGTTGAGTTAAATCGGGGAAGAATGCTGCTTGTGTTTGGAACTGATACTGCCGGCGAGATTGTTGGCACAAATGTTTTGGCGAGAACTAAAGTCACAACTTCCATGGTAGTAGAACGACAGGATTCATACATTGGTTTCCCAAATAGATTGATAAAACTAAGGTAGCCATTACTGACATGTTAGAATAACTATATCTGCAATGTCATGACCAGAAGTAGCATCTACTCAGTTATGTGTCTCTCTGTCATCTTATTGTAGTTGTCATCGTCTTTCCATCTTTATAGCGATATAGCCTCTTGGTGGAAGACATCCTTTCAGCGGTAAGTGACGACGAGGATGCGCTTATCGACATGCCGATAGGTCTGCTGTTTGTTCTTAAATGTTTTGAACGGTTTCTTCCACAAATAAGCATCCGTTAGGATGGACTAACCAATTCCGTCCCTCCTTTAATGTTTTACTTGCAGGGTCCTTGGTGTCTCCTACAGTTATTTGATTTGCTGTTGGATTGGGTCTGTTATGTTGCTGTGCATAAGTTCTGACAAGAGGTTTGAGGAGCCACAAGAATGACCGACGGCGGGGCAGTTAAGTTGAGTAGCTGTGCAAAGATTAAGTGTACGGATATGTAACCTTGTGTGCAAGCAGAGACTACCTCGTCTAATTTCACATACTCTTTTGCTCTGGTTTGATGCAACTTAGAATTGGTTTTTTTTTATCCTTTCCCTGTTTTACTGATTTGATATATTCTGTTTGTCAGTTGTAGGATGTACTATGGCATGCTCGAGCAAACCGAGTCAGGTTCCGACTCAAAGTAGCAGCAGCTGGAGGGAAATGAAAGGCCCATTGGTTGTGGCTTAAGAGTGTCTGATGACGGTATCGCTCTGAATTTATACTGTATTCGACAAGGTTAAGGCTCTAATCTTTAGAAACAGAGGGTACTTATAAGGTAATGCCAACCTTTCCTTACGAACTGACATGGATAAACAGACGTTCCTCACGGTCATAAACGCTGCCGCTAACTTCTGTCTTCGTATTAACTACTCACCATGTTTCCTTCATGTCCTTTAGGTAATATCAACATAAAGGTCCAGCCCTGTAGCAACGGTCGATGTACACTACTGCCCAATGGTTTTGACGGTGCTTTTGACACAATATAACTGCATACCTAACCTTTCGGCACCACGAGCTAATTCGGGCAAAGACTTACCAACCGACACTTCTCATTAATGAATGGTTGGAGATGACCGAAGTCGCGCCCGACGCTTCCATGCAAGTCATCTAATGAAGTCTTGCAAACTTTTAAGACCTTTGAAGAGTGTTGAAATATGGAATCTGAGCTGCAGAAGTCCCTGATGGTAGTTGGATAATTTCTCACTGTACTTATAATTTTATGCCAGATGGTTGCTTGTAGAATAACTTAATTGTAACATAATTTTGAAGCTTGACGCTGCGCATATTTGTTTTGGATTTCCGCTCATTGGAGCACCGTTTACAGTTCAGCATTTTTTCGAATTGAATGAAATGCATGACATGCCCCATGATTCCTCATGATTAAATGGATACTGTAAAGACATAATTGGTCTAGAATGTGGTCCTCGTGACATCTTGACTTTTTATTATACAACCTACACATCAGCCCAAAAGAAAAGTTCAAGGCCCCTCCAATAACCGTGGATAAAGTCTAAGACTTTGAAAATAAGTATCTTGATCTCAAATGATGATAAACTTGCCTCTGAACACCCTTGCGTTACACACCTTTGGAGGCATTCCAACGTAACTTAAGGTCTTACAAATCAAAGAGTTAAACTAAGCTTTGCCTTGACAATATAAAACCTCATCCACGATTCCTATCCATACTGGTCGTATTAAATTGTCGGTGAACCCGTGCTCTTTCTCATGATGACTCAACCTTATGAAATAAAAAGAATGGCGATGTAAATTAGTACGCGGACCATGTCCTTCACAACTTAAAACCTCTGGGGCGACTGAGACTTTTGAGAATTCCTGAGGAGACAACTGATAGAATAATCCCGGGATCTTTGCAATCTCGCGGTTACACCTCGCAGTCTATGATTGTAAGGACATGCACTTGAAGTTATTACACCTGCGCAATCTAGTTAGCCGTGATAAACATACGTACGAAAAAATAAAACATGCAAGAAAAACTAAAGGGTGGATTCTTAAGATCAAAAATTAGGGTGCAACAGATACCCCCAAGCAAGGTACAATGATAATATATACAAGAAAATAAATAACGGAGTAAATGGCAAACTAAAACAAAATAGGGGTAACCCTTAAACATTTATTATCCCCAGTGAAGTCGCCATTTTCTGTTGCGGTGGAAATAGGATATCAAACTATTAATTAGTTTGAATCAAAATTCTTGATTCAAAACCGACTTTGATTTATCCGAAGGAAAAGGTGAAAAGAAGGAAAACCTATTTTTGCATCGTAAACATAATGCGGGGAGAGACCTAGGTAAGGGGTTAGTTAAGCTTAGGGAAGGTACTAGCACCCTAAACTTCTGTAGTACTCTACAGGAACCTTTTGTTTGTTTTTGCTATTTTTGCTTTATTATTTGCTTTTAGATATATACTGAGCTAAGGGATAGAGTGACCTAAAGACCTAAGGGTTAGTCCTAAGTTTACTCGGCAAGATTCGCATCTTGTGCCTACATATCTGGGATAGGAAATGGAATCAGAGTAATCGTAGTTCCCCTCGAAAGGGAGGTTAGAAACTTCTTGACTGTGGTCAAGGTTTCATGGGGGAATAAGCGTTCTTAAGGAAGCGCTTACATGGAGTTTTGAAACTCCTATTTCTACGTTGAATTTGTCGATGGAAATTAGGGTTGACTAAATGTTCCACGACGAGAAACCCTAAAACAGAGTACGGCGACTCTTTGACCTAATGCTAGGGTAAAGGGCATTTTCGTCCACGGCGGGACACTTAGGCGATTAGGGTTTTGAAATGGTCAAAGATTAAGGTTATTGACTCGGCGGTCAAACTATTAGACCTAATCCTTCGGAAGGAGGAGATTAACAGTAAAAAATATGCAAACAACGAATATTATCACAAGACAGAACTAAAGCATGAAAAATAAAGAAAGCTGTAAAACAATAAGTATCGCGATGATCACTCGCGTAAATTACAAATCCCAAAAATGCAAAAATAAATAACTGCGACGATGGCCTCGCATAATTAAAATTTGAAACAAAGACAATATGAATAAATGAAGGGTTAGTAAGCTAAAACGAACAAAATGAGTAGGGTTGGACAGAAACTGAAATGGCTACCTCAAAGAGTTTTATTTTTGAATTTTTTATTTAAAGAGAAAATAGTTTTTGGTTTTAAAGGGGAAACTACTCCAATTTTAACGTTTTTTTATTAAAAATTTGGTTTTAAATTTATTAAAGATTTTTTTTTTAATTTTAAGATTTTTTTTAAAGAAAGTTTGTTTTGATTTTTGTTATAAAAAAAGTTTTACTTTTAAGGTTAAAACAATTTTTGATTTGTTTATGTTAAAAAATGTTTTACTTTTATTATCAAACGTTTTAGACTTTATTTATGAAAAAAATGACTTCCATTTAAATTATGAACAATTGTTTTAGATTTTAATTAAGACTACATCTTAGATTCAAGTTTTATTCCTAAAAGTATTAACAAAAATGAAATATGAAATAAATAAACAATAAAATAAAAATAATAAAACAGAAAAAGAATATAAGCATGTCTTTAGTGAGATTAGTGTTTTTAACCCCAATCCCTTCTCCTGTCTTCATGCGCCGCGGAAGCTGCCATTTCTCTGAGATTTCCTTTTCTTCTTTCTTGTGTCGGCGACGCTGTTTGTCCCCCAGAGCTTTGTCTCGCGAATCTTCTCCGTTAGGCTTGCATGGCTTCGACACCTCTTCCTTTCCACGGTGATGATGATGGAGAACAATCTCCCTGAGCCTTTGGATTCGTCCGTCGTTTTGCTTTCTGAGTTTTTTTCTGACCTTTGCTCTTCTTCTCTTTGGCAACCTTCTTCTCCTTATTATTTCCCTGAAAAACACAGCATGACGAGAAATAATGAGTTAGCAATGGGCTTACGGTTGTTATTCCGGTGATGACGAAGAAATTCTGAGCCGTTTGTTGTTTGTGACAGATTTGGGTCCAACGAGCTTTGACGGATGTTATTCTCCGTTTCACGCTTCGATGGTGATTTGGCTCCCGTTAAGGTTTGGTCGGCGATGACTTTCAGAGGTTTTCTGGGTTATGATGATGAAGCCGGGGAGCTTCCTCTGAACCCTTTCTTGAGGTTCTTGCGGCGCCGTTCTTCTCCTTTTTCTGTTAGGGTTCGGCTCTGAAAACTGATGAAAATTTATATCCTTTGTTGTGTTGGGTTTGTGGGCTTTGGTGAACTCATTTCTGGAGATGTTGTTGCTTATGCTTTGATCGGGTTTGTTGGCGACTTGTTCGTGATGTTGGTTATGGTTTGCTGTTGAGCTCGCGAGAATGTTGGCATGCGTGGATGTTGTTGTGCTTACTTTGACCCGTTGGATTTTTGGAATTTCTGGAAAGTTATGTTAAGGCCTTGTTTGGCAAAACTAACTTTTCTGAAAAATCACTTTTTGCAAATAAGTGCTTTTTCCAAAACACTTTTTTATTATCTCTCTTCCTCGTTGACCTCGGAACATAAGAACGGATGCTGCCGATTTTGGCCGAGGTTGGGAAATAAGTCGGGAGCCGGAGACGGAGCAATTCGTTACCCTACCGGTGCATCCGATGATGACAACGTGCTAAGGGTGTCGGGACGAACAAACTAACCGATTTAAAATTGCTGCTTGTTTTGATTATGTTTGCAGGTTCGACATGGATAATCAGAAGAAAAAATCGAAGAATCAGGACGGAGAAAATCAGATTAGGAGTTTAAAAAATGTTTAGGAAAAATGTAATTCTTATTTTTTGTAATTTTATTTTATCATTTTTTTTTTGTATTTTACTTATTATTAATAAAGTTCTTTAAACATTTATTTATTATTTTATTTTTTTGGGTATGCAAATGAAAACTATTTCTAAAAATATAAAATGAAAATAAAGTTAAGAATGGAATAAAAAAAATTTAATTAAAAATGAAGAATAAGAACTAAAATTATTAAAAGAAATGAAACTACCTATTTAAAAAATAAAAACTAAAGGTGAAATGAAATTGATTTTTTTTGGCAAGATGAAATAATGATTAGTTTAAAAAAAATGGAATTAATCTAAAAATGAAATATGATTGTTTTTGTTTAAAATGGAATGAATTTAAAACTGAAATATAATTAATCTAACAATGAAGTGAATTTAAAAATGCAATATAATTGACGAAATTAATTTACAATACGAAATGAAAATTAAAGTGAATGAACATTTTTATGCTTCTTTTGATCTTAAAATGAGACAAAACACCGTTAAAATTCCATCTCCCCAAATTATCTGACTAATCTGATCTCCGTCGTAACTCCTAGTTAATCCTCCCGGTCACTCAAATGAACGCACTTATCCGATTAACCTCGGCCCAGACTCACATCAACAATTTCCACCGGCTCGAATTTCCTGACTACAGCTCAAATTTCGTAAACTGACAACCGACTGTAAACAAATGACCATTTTACCCTTCATGAACTAAAGAGCGCGCCACATGATTGTTTCCTGCAAAAAAAAATCAACCAACTGCATAACCCGTTAGTGGTTAGTTAAACACAATGCAAAATGAAATGGAATGCGAGATGAATCGACTAATCTTAGGGCAAAATTTGGGGTATTACAAACCCCCATTTGTTCCAATCGGTTGATTAAAATAATCAAAAGTCCTTGCGATATGTCTAGAGTGTCGCTGGCTTATACTATCTTTACTAACTCTTTTTTGGTCCGCGTGCGACAACGAAACAGATTGGCGCCATTGTCGGAGACTCTTTACTAATATTAAATAAATTTATACTCATAGTTTATAGTATTATTAGCATTTTTTCTATTTGTTGATTTTCACGGTTGTAGTATAGTGGTAAGTATCTCAGGCTATCAAGTTTCTATGTAAGCTACTGTTTCGACCCTTGAAATATGATTGATTTTACCAGTCACATTTGATAACGATTTTATTTGATTCTATATTGACTTGATTCTGATTTTGAATTTAATAAGCATATCATGGCCGGTCAAAATAGAACCTTTAGAGAACTTGCTGCAGCTGATTCACTTTTTGCTAATTTCCCATCTTTGTCTGATTTTGATGATACTTATACTTGTGATGTTTGTACTGATACTCACTCATGTTCAATTTATATTGAAATTGAAGCTACTTTACATGGTGATATTTATTATGAGATTTATACTGACAAAGTTGATGTTGCAGATGTAAATATACCTCTTGATGCCAAAATTTTACCATCCATTGAGCAACCACCTGCTTTAAAGCTAAATCCACTCCTTGTGGTTTTAGAATTTGATGAAAATTCGTCTGTAATAATTTTATATAAATTTGAATCTGAGTAGGAACAATTGTTGTTACAAGTATTGAGGAAACATAAGAAGATAATTGGATGGACATTGACTGACATTATTTGTATTAGCTCATTAATGTGTATGCATCATATACTAATTGAGGATGGGAAAAATCAACTAGGCAACCCCAAAAGCAGCTTAACCCTTTAATTTTAGATGCTATGAAAAATGAGATTTATATTGCACCAAAGGACAAAGAGAAGACCACTTTCACTTGCACATTCAATACTTTTACCTATAGAAAAATGTTCTTTGATCCTGGAATAAAAAGTGAAGGCGCTGATGAAAAATTTAAATTCAACGGACATCTTCTTAAGTTATTCCATGAGAGCCCCATATTAGAAGAGGAAACTATAAAAGAGCTCTCTTTGGAAAAGGCTACTTATTCAGTCATTTATCCACCTTGACTCCTCAGATGTGTTCTTTTCTCTCTCTCTCTCTCTCTCTCTCTCTCTCTCTCTCTCTCTCTCTCTCTCTCTCTCTCTCTCTCTCTCTCTCTCTCTCTCTCTCTCATGTGTTTCTTTAAGTATGGGCGAGGGATATCATTTACTTTATTTATGTTGTTTTCTTATTTTTCATTCTTTTTAAAAGTGCATATTTTTTGTTGGTTTTTGGGGTTGAAAGTGTTATGTAAGTAAGTTCTTTCTTCTATTGACTAAAGATTAATGGTGTAATGTGATTGATTTTCTTTGCATTCGTAGTATGATAAAATGAACTTAATTCTAAATTATGCATCATTTGTAGTAGATCATTATCCTTGGAGAGAATTTGAGCCTTATGATGGATATTATACAAAAGTCCATATCTTTCTTTCTTGTGTGATTTCACTCATGTCTGTTAGTTAGTTTAGAACTTGATTTGACTTGTTGAAACTTTTTGTTTACTGGTGCACACTGATATAATAAAGGCTTTTTTTTTTGTTTTATTTTTAGTCACTTAGCCAAAATGCCAACCTTGAATTTCTCATCATTTTTTTGAAGCCCCTTTGAGCCTATTCATCCAAGTTTTTTTATAACTCATTAAGGGCCTAAAGTGAAAAACAATATTATGATACTATTTAAGGAGATGAAAGAGTCATATTTAGAGTTGTGTGGAGTTGAATGAGTGTTTTTATGATATTTCAAAAGTTGGTAGAAAAAACAAAAGAACAAGAAAAATAGAAAAAGAAAGAAGGAAAAAAATTCATATTACTACTATCATATTCCTTCTAAAAAAAGAAGAAAAAAATAGGAGATAAAATGACTGCAAATAAGTTATTTAAAAGTGAAAATATGTTGATTAGTTTAACTCCCGTAGTTCATTTCAATTATCTTTTGTCTGTTAAAATTTTAGCCAGTACCCTTTACGATTTATATCACTCTTACCTTGGCGACATTACAACCCGAATAAAGTCCTTTTGATCTTTGTGTGCATGTATTTCAAGTGTGGATGTTAGAGTCTTTTCAATCATATGGAAGTTCTAACTTTCATGATGTTCTTTGAGTGTAAACAGATAGCTTAAATACTTGAGAGTTAGAGAATATTTATATCCTTTGAGCATATTGCCACTTTTGATGTATTTCTTTTGGTAAATTGTCCTCTTATTTGTTTTGATTATCACAAGAAGTTACTTAGTGAAACCATATTTCTTAAAGCTTAGAATGATAATTTTTCTTACCTCTTTGTGATCCTGACAATCTTTGAAATTGTATGTTCTGTTTTTTACTCTGTTTTGAATTTTGATTTTAGAATTTTGCTTGGAGTGCAAAATTTTAAGTGTGGAGGAATTTGATAAGTATATTTTAATACATCACATTTTAATTTGTGATAAGGGGATTCTATGACTTGTTGCTTTTATTTTATTGTTTTTAGTGTGTTTTACAATTTTAATTTAATTTTTCTCTTATTTTAATTCTATTATTTATTTTCTAAATAAACTGTAATTTGACACTTTCTCGTTGTGCATATCCTAACTTAAGCTACGATATGTTGTTTGACACGTTCTAATATAGGTTTGAAATCTAAGCGGATAAGCTACAAGTTTTGTGTTGAAGTCAAAAGCCAATTTGGAGTACAGAAGAGTAAATTACTATGTTTTCGTGCCAGACTTAAGAAGTAATTAGTTTTTGGCCAATTTTTATGTTTTGCGAGGCAGTTTCCATTAAGGCCCAATTTTTCTTGTTTTATTTAAAACAAATTTGCAACATTATGTTAGGTATTCAGTTTTCACAAAATAGAAAAGACGACTATGAATTTTATGGAGAACTAATCACCTAAGGTTGATCTACTTTCAGTGTTTCCACCAAAATTATGAGATTTTTTTTTTATAATTTCCAATCCAATTTCAATTCATTTTCAATCTTGTTTTGTATATCTTGAATGCTTAATTCAAATTCTTTAAAATGTATTGATTTACTTCGATTGATATATGTTCCTTAACTATAATCGCGTTTAGCGTAAATTTTTTGTTAATTCGCGCCATCTTTAACCGTTTACTTAATTAGGAAAACAAGGGAATAAATCATATAGTGTCAATTGCACTTGTTTGATTGATGTTGTAATCGAAAAGGGAATAAATCATTATGTTCCAAAAATTATCCATTTGTCGGTAGCTTGTTCACAAAAATTGTGTAAACCTACATCCCTATATCCATTTGTCGGTAGCTTGTTCACAAAAATTATCCAACAAAGGAAAATATTCCAGTTCACAAATATTTTTATACATATTTTTTTTCCAATTTATGAGGGTTTTAAACCCCAACAAACGAAACCCCATTATTTGGCATGATACCAGAGGTCATTAAAAACCCACACAAATAGATTGTGTCAATCATATAAGTTGTGGTTTTCATAACTCCCAGAAAAAAAATTTAAAACCTTCGAAAAATGGCTTTAAAATCCATGAAACTCATATGCATTTTAGGAAGTGCCTGAATTTAGAGCACCAAGTTCATTATAGGGAGCTTTTATGCTTCAAATATAGGTGTGACTTTATTATAGATGTCCTTTTTTATATATTTAGGTGGACAAGAGTAACTATGAAGAAAGAGACGTATGTGAACTTCTTTACCGACCCACATGAGGTGAGATCAACACTTAAGCCAACCTATATTCTGGTATAGAGGTGGGTAGGAGGGAAACTTGCATGTTTGAACTTGACTTGAGTTTCCCCACTTATAGGATCGAAGACTAGAAGTTTTACTATGGGGCAATTTGAGGATGATACTTTTTACCACTTCAATATAGTCGTATGCTTATAATATGTCAACACTTCACTTCACAATAATTCATGACATTTCATACATAATAAAAAATTTATGCTCATTTATGAAAAATCATTTCCAAAGAACACTTGGTACTAAACTAATTTGAAATGCTTATCCAGGAATGTGGTATTATTCTTCATTGTGAAGCAGATACATTAAAATCATCGCATTCTTGCTCAAATTGATACGAGGTCCATTTAAGTGGCTAGTCTGTGTAAACTTGGCTCACTCATGATATTAAAGATTTACCCGCTTAACTAATTATGAATTTACCCTATACAATTTCCTCAATGTTTAAAGAGTAAATTGAATGGAAATCTCAATAAACACAACTAACAAATTAAAAATTCTCCCTTACGATAAATTCTTACTAATGGTCACGAGTCAAGGATAGATTGATTAACTCTTTTAGTGTAGGATTTTTTATCATCAAAATAGATTTATCATGAGCACAAAGCAAAGGAAGTGCTCATATTCAGTTCACGCGAGTAAAATTTGCACAGAGACATTCTTCTGCATACAATGCTATTTATGAATAAACATAAGGTTTAGATAAAACAGGAAACCAGAATCCAAGTGCGGATAGTTTTTTTTTAGATACGTGAATAAGTGACTATCTCTTTAGTATAAGGGTTCTATTTATATAACCCCTTATATACATCATAGCTTACAGTGCATTATGTGTCTCTAATTAGTGCTAGTGCATCGTAAGAATGCACCATCGAATAATAAATTAATCTTTTTTGTTTATGTAATCTCTCGTTTATCCATCATTATGCATGAGACTGTGTAGGTTCTCATAACTTTTACAATAATATTCAATCTTTATTTAATATTATAAATAGAGAGCGATGTATAACAACATATCACTCATACCTAAATGATGATAATATTATGTCATTTGACATAACATCAATGTGATAGTAATCACGTGTATACTGAACACGAATAATAATTTGTACCATCATTGTATACTCCAATAAAATATTCCATTATACTCGATTATACTTAATAAAAATAAAGAAGTTCCATATCTCATATTGACTTATTTTAGCATGACCATACATTTTACACACACACTCGATTAATGTGCCAATAGATATTACTATTGCATATGTAGGAGGAGAAAAATCCCATATAGTTCATTCATATCCCTCCACATGATTCGTTGAGTATCCATTAAACCGATTTTATAATCGCCTTGTTACACATAATGTTTTCCGCAACTAAAGTGATCAAATTCTAATGTAGGGTCTATAGTGGATCCAAGTTGAAGAGTGGTATACACCACTATCACTATGAGAATAACTTATGACACTAGCATAACACACTTAGTATTATACTCATGATGGGTTAACCAAATATAAATATAATTTCTAATATTTATACATACGTGAAGACTCAATATCTCACATAATAGTCTTTACACATTATTGGTGTCCTGTTTCACAATAACGTTTGACTACATTTAATTTAGAATGTAATACTTGTATTTAAGGATATCTCACATTTAAGTCATACTTAATGTTCCATTAAATATATTAACTATTCAAGAGACTTTATTATTTTGAAAGTAAGTATAATAAGTAAAAACCTTTCACTGTAAATAATCAACATGATACAAGTTTTAAGTTCAACCATAAAATCATTGGCCTCTAGGGCATACACTAACAATCCCCACTAGCATTAGAGTCGATCAGACATATGCATAATACTCATTTATCTAGTATTACCATCATGCTTCTACTAGGTAAGAAGCTACGTGAGGGGGTCATCAACATTGTCAAGTGTTTGTATTATACATATATTCACATCTCCTTTTTCGATTATCTCATGAATTATGTGTTATCGCCTAGGTATATACTTAGATCTCTAGTAAGGTTTATGCTTCTTTACTTGTTCAATTGCACCATTGTTATCACAATAAAGATCAGTGAGATCCACGATGCTAAGGACCATGGTTGCGACGGTTTATCAACTGTAGTTAATATTGGTGTCGCGGGCATGTTTTGCGACAGTTCTGAAAACTTTCGTAAAATATTGTGACAGTTTCAAACCGCCTCAAAAATGAAACTGTGATAATTTACAGCAAAACATTAAAAACTTGATTTTATGGCAGTTTTAAATGCCGCTATTAATTAAGTTATTTTTAAAAAAATGCAACAATCTTTTCATCAAATTTATTTAAATCAATTTTTAGTATTTCATTTAATCATAATTAAATATGTATGGACAATATCACAACTCCATCTTCAAGACCATTTGTCACATCTATTCAAACCATTCTTCAAACTGATGCAAGTAAAATTACCTCTTGAAACTCAAAATAGATATGGGAAAAGTAAACAATCAGATAATGTATACATCCAGTTGAGGTATATGCTAAACTACATGAGTAGGTACAAATTTCAAATAGTTAGGCCGTCTCTTTATTTTTATTAACAAATTAAAATATAGAATGCTTACTGGAACACTCTTCTACTCCAAAGAACATTCACGATAATTATAAACAATTATATCATAGTACATCACTACAAGGGTGCCACATTTCATCATAAAAATTCATAATAACACCCTGCTCCGTAACACGGGTTTTGTCATCATAAATTCAATCAACACTACGCAGCGGAAAAATCAAAATATAACATAGTTCATAACTCAAGATGTCAAAAGAAAAATAAAACAACAAGAAACTCATAGCGTCATGATGTCAACAAGAAATTAAAACATAGAAGTTTGACTCGAACGTCCCGATGTTACATTATCAGAGCAAGACCCTCTAATCAACGAAAATAATCAACATACTACAAGGCTAATCTTCACGAACCAAGAAAGATAATCCTGATCACTTGCACGTTGCCCATGAAGGAAAATTGCGATCTAAACGCAGCGGAAAACAAAAATTTCCTTTAGTGATCCTTACGAATGAGCATGGTCAGTGATAGAATCGTTACCTCTTTGTGGCGATTTAGATCTTTGATGCAGCGATCACAAGCGTTGATGAAGTGCAACGCCTCTACTCAGTCCACACGAACAGCTTCCGGTCACAGTGCTAGCTGCTTACGAACGGAATTATTTGAGTGAGAAAAGAGAATCAAAAACGAAATTGCATCAAGTGAAAGCTTCATCACAAGGGTTCCTTTTATAGACTCTCTTGTGGGCTGCGGGCTAAAAACCCAATTCACATGATCCATAATAATATTATATATTATTATAATAACTATTATTATAATAAATATATTTATTTTATTATTATTTTATAACCATTATAAAATAACAATAATTACTATTATATTATCCGAATTTCTATTTTTTACTTAAGTGCACCGTACCTTACGGTGTTCCTTTGATTTCTCTATCTCTCATCAAACTGTCCTTATGTGTGTGACCCTGTAGGATTTCGTAACGTTGGTAATTATATTAAATTATATATTTAACATAATAAATAGTAAGCGGTATCTAGCAACACATCACTGCTACCCAAGTCACGAAAATGTCATGTGATCTGACAAAACCTTTTTCGTGATAATATATGTTTGTACAATTACCCTTTTGCCCCTATGTCTATATTGAACACAAGGCATACACTGTGTCATCCTTGTCCAGTTCAATATTGGGCCCTTAGACATTTCTCCTGTTATGCAGGATTGGCAAATTCCATCTAGGACACTCATGTCCCTCAGCATGCTTCGTGGAGTGCCCATCAACTGTCTTTATGATCATCCAGTTACGGATAATGTTTGATCAGCAATAAAGCACCCGACTCTACATCTAGGGTCCATAGTGGTTTCAGGTCGAAGGGTGGTAATACACCATTATCACCATGAGAATAACTTATGACACTTTGCATAACATACTATGTAGTATTCTCATAGCGGGTCAATCCGGTATAAATATTACTCCTAATATTTATACCTATGTCAAGACTTGATAACTCTTTATCCATGATCCATGAGATGTGATCATCAGTCTATCTTCATAATAGTCTCAATGCTTTTAATGTTATCCCACTTTGCAATAAAGCTTGACTACGGATATTTTAAGAATAATGTCTTTATGTTTAATGGGATCTCATGATTAAGTCACACTTAACATTTCATTAAACAAACTAACTATTCTAGGGACTTTATTATTCTGAAAGACAAACATAATAAAGAAATGCCTTTTATTATTAAACGAATAATCCGATACAAGTACCAAAAAGTATTGGCCTCTAGGGCTTACACCAACAATCTCCCACTAGCACTAGAGCCAATTAGGCATACCCTTAATACCCATAGATCTAGTATGACCATCATGCTTCTGTTGCGCAAGAGGCTTTGTTAATGGGTCAGCGATATTGTCAAGTGTAGGTACTCTGCATATCTTCACATCTCCCCGATCGATTATCTCTCGAATGAGGTGATAACGCCTAAGTATGTGTTTGGATCGTTGGTGAGATCTAGGCTCCTTAGCTTGTGCGATAGCACCATTGTTATCACAATATAAACCAATGGGATCCACAATGCTAGGGACTATGCCAAGTTCACTAATGAACTTCTTGATCCAAACAGCTTCCTTTGCTGCATTTGAGGCAGCAATATACTCGGCCTCAGTTGTAGAATCAGCAACTGTTTCTTGCTTTGAACTTTTCCAGCTCACAGCGCCACCATTGAGACAGAACACATAACCAGATTGTGATCTAAAATCATCCTTATCTGTCTGGAAGCTAGCATCAGTGTAACCAATTACATCAAGCTCTTCCTGACCTCCATATATCAAGAATGAATCCTTAGTCCTTCTCAAGTACTTAAGAATATTCTTGACAGCTACCCAGTGAGCATCACCGGGATCAGATTGGTACCTACTCGTTGCACTTAATGCATACGAGACATCTGGTCGAGTACATAACATGGCATACATGATAGATCCTATTGCAGATGCATATGGAATCTTATTCATGCGATCCCTTTCTTCCTTAGTTGAAGGGGATTGTGTTTTTGATAAACACAGACCATGTTGCATAGGTATGAATCCTTTCTTGGAATCATGCATATTAAAGCGTCTCAACACTTTATCTATGTATGTACTCTGACTTAGGCCAAGCAGTTTTTGTGATCTATCTCTATAGATCCTAATTCCTAATATATAGGCTGCTTCACCTAGGTCTTTCATAGAAAAACAATTCCCTAACCAAGTCTTCACTTGTTGCAAGGTAGGGACATCGTTTCCAATGAGTAATATGTCATCTACATATAATACCAGAAACACGATCATGCTCCCACTAACCTTCTTGTAGACACAAGGTTCATCTTTATTTTTGATGAATCCATATTGTTTTACGGTTTCATCAAAACGAAGATTCCAGCTTCTGGAAGCTTGCTTCAATCCATAGATTGATCGTTGTAACTTGCATATCTTTTGGGCATCTTGTGGTATGTCAAATCCTTCAGGTTGTGTCATGTACACATCCTCAAGAAGATTCCCATTAAGGAAAGCAGTTTTGACATCCATCTGCCATATTTCATAATCATGATATGCAGCGATGGCAAGTAAAATCCGAACAGATTTAAGCATTGCAACTGGTGAAAAGGTTTCATCATAGTCAACCCCATGAATTTGTTTATAGCCTTTTGCAACCAGTCTTGCTTTATAGGTATGTACCTTACCATCCATGTCAGTCTTCTTCTTGAAGACCCACTTGCATCCTATAGGGTTAACTCCTATAGGAGGTTCTACCAAGGTCCAAACCTGGTTTGTGTACATGGAATCCATTTCAGATTTCATGGCTTCTAGCCACTTCTCAGACTCAGGACCAGTTATGGTCTCTTTGTAGGTCACAGGCTCATCTTGATCCATGAGTAATACATCACCCTGATCACTTATGAGATATCCATATCTCTCAGGTTGGTGATGTATCCTGCTTGACCTACGCTGGTCTTGTTCTACTTGAGCAGGTTGCTCTTCCACAACTACTTGTGTTTCCCGCTCTAGTTCCTCCATAGGTGTTTCAATGTTTTGTGATTCTTGAATTTCTTCAAGCTCTATTTTCCTCCCACTGTTTCCTTTGGAAATAAAATCCCTTTCCAGAAAGACTCCAGTTCGAGCGACAAACACTTTGCCCTCAGAAGGATTGTAGAAGTAATATCCTCTTGTTTCTTTAGGATACCCCACAAATAAGCATTTGTCAGATTTGGGCTCAAGCTTGGTTGAAATTTGTCGTTTGACGTAAACTTCGCAACCCCAAATCTTCATGTAAGACATATGTGGTTTCTTACCACTCCATATCTCATATGGTGTCTTATCAACCTTTTTGGATGGAACACGGTTAAGTGTGTAAGCTGCTGTTAACAATGCATGTCCCCAAAAGGAGTTTGGAAGATCGACGTGACTCATCATGGATCGGACCATGTCTAACAAGGTTCGATTTCTTCTCTCAGATACACCATTCCATTGTGGTGTTCCAGGAGGAGTAAGTTGGGATAGAATCCCATACTCTTTTAGATGGTCATCAAATTCTAGGCTTAAATATCCACCGCCTCGATCTGATCGAAGAACTTTAATATTCTTACCTAGTTGGTTTTGTACTTCATTCTTGAATTCCTTGAACTTTTCAAAGGACTCAGATTTGTGTTTCATTAAATACACATATCCGTATCTACTGAAGTCATCAGTAAAAGTGATGAAGTACTGAAAACCTCCTCTGGCTGGTATGTTCAGTGGTCCACATACATCAGTATGTATGAGTGCCAAAAGATCATTAGCCCTTTCACCTTTTCCTGTGAATGGGGACTTTGTCATCTTTCCAATTAAACAAGATCTGCATGTCTCATATGATTCATAATCAAAAGAGTCCAAGAGTCCATCTTTATGGAGTTTGGAAATGCGTTTCTCATTTATGTGGCCTAATCGACAGTGCCAAAGGTAAGTTGGATTCAACTCATTAGGTTTCAACCTTTTAGTATTAATGTTATAAATTGGCATTTCAAGATCAAGGACATATAGTCCATTATTCATTTTTGCAGTAGCATAGAATATATCATTCAAATAAATGGAGCAACAATTGTTCCTTATTATGAATGAAAAACCAAACTTGTCCAAACAAGAAACGGAAATAATATTCCTGCTAATTGCAGGTACATAATAACAGTTCTCTAACTGAATTATTAAACCACTAGGTAAAGTTAAAACATAAGTTCCTACAGCTAAAGCAGCAACCTTTGCTCCATTGCCAACTCGTAGGTCAACTTCACCTTTTGCCAAATCTCTACTCCTTTTTAGCCCCTGCACATTAGTACAAATGTGAGAACCGCATCCAGTATCTAATACCCATGATGCAGAAGTAGATAAATTAATTTCAATAACAAAAATACCTGAATTTGAAGTCTCTACTCCATTATTCTTATCTTCCAGGTACTTTGGGCAATTTCTCTTCCAATGTCCGGTCTTACCGCAATGGAAGCAAGTGCCCTCCTTTGCTATTCCTCCACTAGGCTTCAAAACAGGAGGAGTGGGTTTGGGTTTGGCAACTTCCTTGCCTTTCCCTCTACCACCCTGTTTGATGGGCCTCTTGTTCTGTTTCTTTCCATTACTGACCATCAGAATGGATTTCCCTTTTGTCTTCATATTCTGCTCAGCAGTTCTCAACATGCCTAGCAGTTCTGGAAGACTTTTGTCCAAGTCATTCATATTGAAATTCAGGACAAACTGACTGAAGCTCTCTGGCAACGATTGCAAGATCAGATCAATCGCAAGTTCTTTTCCAAGGGGAAACCCTAATCTGTCAAGGTTCTCCACATACCCAATCATCTTGAGTACATGGGGACTTACAGGGGCTCCCTCAGCTAACTTGTTGTTAAAAAGGGACTTTGAAACCTGAAACCTCTCATTTCTTGCTTGCTCTTGATAAAGCGTTTTCAGATGTCCGATCATATCGAACGCAAACATGTTCTCGTGTTGCTTTTGCAACTCAGAGTTCATGGTAGCAAGCATGAGGCAAGCGGTTTCATTGGCATCATCGAAATGCTTCTTATAAGCATCTCTTTCTGCCTTTGGTGCAGAACTAGGAGGTTCCTCCTCAGGAACTGGTGTCTCCAAGACATACAGCTTCTTATCGTGCTTGAGGACAATCCTCAGATTACGGTGCCAATCCAGGAAATTTGTCCCAGACAATTTTTCCTTATCTAGGATGGATCGCAAAATATTGTTCGATGTGTTTGTTGTCATGGTAATCTACAAGAGAAATATGAAAATATAAGTATCATTAAAACAACATATTTAATTAGGCCTTTAATCAAATATGCTCCCAGTATTTTATTCAAAACAAATGACCCTCATCATTTGATTCGGAAAATCCCGTTGGAAGACTTTCTAGTGGGTCGAGATCCATGTTTCACTTTGTTTTAAGTCAGCGTTAGGCTGATTACACAAAACTAAGTTATTTAGGTAGGAACTCCTTCCAATTGTATCTCATACAACTCTCGAATATTTTCAATTGGGTGAATAACTCCTTATTCTGATCCATCACATGAATCATTCCCAATTCTTGCTTCTAAACATATATAATCTTATTATAATTTGTTTAGTTAAGTTTGACCCATTGTTTTAGCAATTGGATATTACAATTATCCCATCACACCTTACTAATATAGAACATGCACCTCGCGTAGGCGAACCTACAATGCTCGATACTAGTCTTGATGAGTGCTAAAATTGGAAAGCATAAACTTAATATTTAATTTTGAGGAATTTGTTATTAGTTTGATCTCACCGGCTTAACATGCAAAACGTCTCTCACATGCATCAACATACAATTACATGCCTCAACATACATAAAAAAAAATACAATTATGGCCCCTAACGCAATTGTTCTCTCAAGCCAATGAGAGAACCTAAGCTAAACCTAATAACAATCTAAGCTTCTCCAAGCATGATCTCCAAGGTTATCCTCCTTTAATATTGAATACTTCCTTTTTTTTCCATAACATAATATTACATTACATATAAGAAAACTCGTTTTACATACGAGGGAGTGAGATGAGAAAAGAAGTTACATAAAGAGATTGAGAGAGAGAGGCACGACACGCAGGCCGTATTCAAAAATCCCAAAACAATAATAAGGAAAAAACTAAGCCATAACTGATCACCACAAATAAATAATAATAAACACACTTTTATTATTAGTTAAAATTCCGATAATTAAATAAACTAAATTAAATTTCGGCTGATTGATCACACTTTGCAGACTTAGCCGGGGGTTCCGCTGACCGGATCAGCGGACGGGGGTCAAGGGGGCAGCGCCTCCTTGCGGGGTTGTTAGGGGCAGCGCCCCAGCGAAAAATTTTATGAACACTTCATTGTATTTCACGTCGTTTCCTGCACGACTTTTGTGCATTTACAACCCCAACCGGAAAAGTCTGCGATAATACAACACTTGTACTGCCATTAATCCTAATGCAACAATTTCATGCCGTCAAACACAACTCGATTGATAACTCAATATGATAGATCAACATGTCATTGCTTCACCATACTAACGTCGGATTCCGAAGCGAATGAAAATGATGATCTTTCAAAAGAATTACAATCCTTATGTGATTGAATGGATGAAATCAAAACAGTATATCCCATATACCATCTTTGCATCAGAATTTCTTATATCTTATATAAAAGTGGTCGATCTAATTGTGTAACCTATGGATGATCAATGTATCGCACAACTTCACCATACTAATGTCGGTTTCTGAAGCATAATCAACATCAATCATCCAAATCGTACACAATAGATGCCAAATTTAATTAATCGTTTATTGTTAAATTCATTCTGTGTTTTAATCGAATCAAATACAGAAAAGACGGAAATTTAACAGCTATCAGATCCATGGTTTCGTAAGTGGCTCTGATACCACTGAAGGAAAATTGCGATCTAAACGCATCGGAAAACAAAAATTTCCTTTAGTGATCCTTACGAATGAGCATGGTCAGTGATAGAATCGTTACCTCTTTGTGGCGATTCAGATCTTTGATGCAGCGATCACAAGCGTTGATGAAGTGCAACGCCTCTACTCAGTCCACACGAACAGCTTCCGGTCACAGTGCTAGCTGCTTACGAACGAAATTATTTGAGTGAGAAAAGATAATCAAAAACGAAATTGCATCAAGTGAAAGCTTCATCACAAGGGTTCCTTTTATAGACTCTCTTGTGGGCTGCGGGCTAAAAACCCAATTCACATGATCCATAATAATATTATATATTATTATAATAACTATTATTATAATAAATATATTTATTTTATTATTATTTTATAACCATTATAAAATAACAATAATTATTATTATATTATCCGAATTTCTATTTTTTACTTAAGTGCACCGTACCTTACGGTGTTCCTTTGATTTCTCTATCTCTCATCAAACTGTCCTTATGTGTGTGACCCTGTAGGATTTCGTAACGTTGGTAATTATATTAAATTATATATTTAACATAATAAACAGTAAGCGGTATCTAGCAACACATCACTGCTACCCAAGTCACGAAAATGTCATGTGATCTGACAAAACCTTTTTCGTGATAATATATGTTTGTACAATTACCCTTTTGCCCCTATGTCTATATTGAACACAAGGCATACACTGTGTCATCCTTGTCCAGTTCAATATTGGGCCCTTAGACATTTCTCCTGTTATGCAGGATTGGCAAATTCCATCTAGGACACTCATGTCCCTCAGCATGCTTCGTGGAGTGCCCATCAACTGTCTTTATGATCATCCAGTTACGGATAATGTTTGATCAGCAATAAAGCACCCGACTCTACATCTAGGGTCCATAGTGGTTTCAGGTCGAAGGGTGGTAATACACCATTATCACCATGAGAATAACTTATGACACTTTGCATAACATACTATGTAGTATTCTCATAGCGGGTCAATCCGGTATAAATATTACTCCTAATATTTATACCTATGTCAAGACTTGATAACTCTTTATCCATGATCCATGAGATGTGATCATCAGTCTATCTTCATAATAGTCTCAATGCTTTTAATGTTATCCCACTTTGCAATAAAGCTTGACTACGGATATTTTAAGAATAATGTCTTTATGTTTAATGGGATCTCATGATTAAGTCACACTTAACATTTCATTAAACAAACTAACTATTCTTGGGACTTTATTATTCTGAAAGACAAACATAATAAAGAAATGCCTTTTATTATTAAACGAATAATCCGATACAAGTACCAAAAAGTATTGGCCTCTAGGGCTTACACCAACAACCCACGTGGAGGCAACATTCAAATAGGCAGAGTGAGTAATCACAAGTCATTATATAAGATATAAAGATAAGATATATTAATCATGAATATCATCATTTATTCATTCATCACATCATCATACTATCAAATCACAATCATCACTAAAACACCCATCAATTTACAACATCATCCGCAAGACATTTATTCAATCATTATGCAATGTCACATAGTATGGAATGCAACAACATAGACTCATGCATGCGGTACCAATTCATCATTTTGATGGACATTTGGCCATCCCCCTCCAAAGATCCCCACCAATAGGATCGATTCTGCCCAAGAACCGGAGCACGTCATAAACACCCCAATACACACAATGGGATTGAAGCCACCACTGGACCGAAGTCCTAACATGCTATGAATGCATGATGCAAAATGTCATAATCATCATCATCACAGGATCGTCAAAGTTGCATTGTCATTCACGAAAATTCATTAAAACATCATGGTATTACATCATTATTATACATCACAATTCTTCGTATTACATCACAAATCATCATGTTATAATCATCAAAATACACCACATCAATTACTCAAAGCATACGGACAACAAAATACAAAGCAGCACAAAATAAAGAAAAGAAAACACACAGCTCCTGCTTGCCTGGTGTTCGCCCGGCGAAGCAGCTCGCTCGTTTGGGTTTCGCCCGACGAAGTAGAGGCGAATTCCCTCCCCCATACAAATTCCATTAGCACCTGTTTTATACCCCTCATTCGCTTCCTCTTTCGCCTGGCGACCTCCAAGCGAATTACTTTCACTCGGCGAAACACATTGCTCGCCAGACGAAACGTGCACATCAGCAAATTCTGCTTTTGCGTTTTTGCATCAAACCATACCCAAACCCTTTGCGATTTCCATCACTCACAACACAGAAATGCACTCAAATCACACGTTAATTATAAACCAATAACAACACATCATCATATGCTTCATACATATCATCTTATACATCTAAAAATTCCAATTTCATCACAATCTCACTATTCCCCAAAACCCTCAAACTAACTACCTACATCTACACTCTATATCCATTACAATGAAAAGTAATACTCTTCATATCTTAGATATTTTGATTCTGATCCTGCTCTTGAGTTCTTCCGAAATTGCTCTGAGCCCTTCTACTTTTTCTCAGAGCTCTCTTCCAAAATACAATCGTACCAAAAATGAATTCCTTTCTCCTCTATTTTCCCTTTTACCCCTAGGACCCCTAATATGTCTTCCCAACTTCGTCCTCACTTAATTCACCCAACATTATCATCTTGCCCTTAGTGTTCTAATTATTTATTTAAAATAATAATAATAATAATAATAATAATAAGATACTCACATTATACACTATTATTATTATCAAATAATTCTAATAACTCATATACTTCTAATTATCCTCAACACCCTCTTAACTCTTCAATACCCCACAACACAAATTATCAGACATCAAAATATTTTACCAAAATTCACCAAAAATCACAAATATTATAATAAATAAATAAAATAAATATTCCAATTATTTTGAGGCGTTATTTCAATGCAATGCAATAATGATATTGAACCAACTAATTTAGCCCCAATTTACTTCTAAATAAAATCTACTGCACTTGAATACATGTTCAATTATTAACGCCCAGACTTGGTTTTAAATCATTTAAAAATTCTTGTAATGTCTAACTTCCATTAAATTGCAAACACTGTCATAAGTAAATATTGTTTGTCATAATAACATAAATATGTCTAAAGAATACGAATAATGGCAATGTTCTCGTGTATAACTGCTTGTTAATTGATAACTAAGGGAAGTTTTGGAGTATGTGTCACAAACTTGATTTTTTCTTGTAGTGTATATCAAGTTCAATAATAAACATATTAATCTAAACAATCTCTTTTGCTGCGTTTGAGGTTGAAATATACTAGGCCTCTATGGTATAATCACTAGCTATTTCATACTTTGAACTCTTTCAATTTACAATGCCACCATTTAAACAAAACACATAATCAAATTGTGATATGAAGTCATTTTTATCTCTTTGAAAGCTAGAATTGGTTTAACCTGTTATACGGAACTCTTTCTGACCTCCATATTCAAATAATGAATCTATAATTTTTCTAAGTAGTTAAGAATATTCTAGACATCAACCTAACGACCATCACTAGGATCAAATTAGTATCTTCTAGTTGTGCTCAAAGCATACGAGATATGTACAGAACATGGCATACATGATAAATCAATTACATATGCATATGAAATCTTATTCAAGAGATATATTTTTTTATTATGTTGAATGAGTTATGCTTTTAACAGACATGTGTCATGTGACTTGGGCATGAATCCTTTTTTGAAATCATACATATTTAAGCGTTTAAACAATTTGTCCATATGTACTCGGACATAGGCCAAAAGATATTTGAGATCTATCAATATATATTCTTATTTCTAATATATATATTTGTAGCTTAATTCAAATATTTCATAGAAAAGAAATTTTTCAACCAAGTTCTAACTTATTGCAAGGTAGGGATATTATTTCTGATGAGTGATATGGCATCCATATATAATAAAAGAAATACAACTTTTTTATTGTATCAACAAAGTTCGTTTTCATTTTTAATGAATTCAAAGTGTCTTACGATCTCATTTAAACAAAGTTTCCGACTTCAAGAAGTTTGCTTCAATCTATATATTGATCGCTTTAACTTGCATACTTTTTTTGGCATTTTAGGAATGTAAAAGCCTTCATGTTGCGTCATGTACACCTCCTCAAGGATGTTTCCATTAAAGAAGTCTTGATATCCATTTTTCATATTTAATAATCATGGTATGCAACGATGACAACCATTTTTCATATTTAATAATCATGGTATGCAACGATGACAAGTAAAATCCAAACTGATTTAAGCATTGAAATAGATAAACAAGTTTCATTTTAATGTAAGCCATAAATTTTCTTGAAACCTTTAGAAATCAATGATTACTTATAGGTATATATCTCGCCATTCATGTGTGTCTTATTTTTAAATACCGACGTGCACTTTATGGGATTAACCCCTTCAAGTGGTTCAACCAAAGTCCATACTTGGTTAGCATACATAAAATTCATTTCAAATTTTATGGCCTCTAACCATTTATTATTCAAGTCCATTAATGGTCTCTTGGTTAGTAGAATGATCTTGTTCATCCCTAAGTAGTACATCACCTTGTCCGATTATGAGAAGTCCATATGTCTCGAGGTTGGTGATGTATCCTATTTAATTTATATTGTTCTTGTGTTGCTTAATTCGGATGTTAATTCACAACATTTTGTGTAATATTATCTTGTTTCTTTATTGATGTATCACTACTATGTGATTCTTGAATTTCTTAAAGTTAAAATTTATTCCTATTGTTTTATCGGTACTAGCAACAATATTGTACAAATTTACCATCAAAATCACAAAGGATGCATGCAATAAATAAAAGCACATAAGTTTATACAAACTTGATGAATCATACTTAAGTTGATCTCGTTAGAAAGAAAGGAGGATAAGGTGAAAAACCAATGCCATTTTATTAAAATATTAAAACATTTGCTTCAGAAATATCTGAAGATTGCTGCACCAAGATTTCATTGTTAGGTATTGAATATTCATTATGAAATGATAGATATTACCGGTGAGGCTAAAAACATGTGGGGCATGTATGTTATTGCAAATATCATCACCGACCTAAAGTTAGAGACATGAAGAGATAATTATTGCGAATATATTTGCGTGAGATGAGGAAGAGATGAAGGATGCAATAACACATGGAAGGTTGGTTCAATTTATCTTAAATGAAACTTCAGATTTTTTTTTTAAATTTTTGAATAACATGATTGATATTTTCGAGTTGATATTATATATTTCAGGATAAAAATAAAAAGTAATTTATAAAATATAAAAAATATTATTATAAATAAAGATTAAAGAAAAAAAATTGAAATAATAGAATTTGGTTTTCATAAAATTAGGTGATACTTTGTTATTTTTGTTATTTGTCTTCATTCACGTTCCACAAAAAATAAATTATTGATCGATTCAAAACCTAACAAATTGAAAATATGACAAACATTTTAAAGTTTGAAACTGAAAAAATTAAATTAACAAATAAATAAAAATTCGAAAGAAATGAAAATAATTATGAAAAGAAATGAATTAAATGCAAGGTTGCAAGCAAATAAACAAACTTAACAAATTGAGTAATTCAAGATAAACAACACATACCTTTAAATAGTGGCGTAACACAAGATAGAATTTGGGATTTGGGGAGAACAACTTAATAAAATAAAGAGTTAAAGAGACTTGATGGTAAAACTATGAAACTGAGAGAAAGAGTGAAAGAGGAAAAAGAAAATAGAAACACAATGTGTCTACTAACATTAAAAAAAATGTGTGATGTGAATATCAATGTTAATAAAGGATGAAATAGAAATTGCGAATACTAAGACTGAAAAATTACAATGTATAAGTGTTACCTTGGATTTTTCGACCTGACTATAAATGGCAAGTGAAACCAATAAGCATGCCATGTTGGAAAATTGAAATTGAATGTAGTTAATAAGGAGTCATGAGTTGATTTAATGTCGAAAGTTATCCATGATGATGTGCTTACACCGATTTTTGGTAATGTAAACAATCATTATCTATTAACACTTTAGGATTGGATAAAAGTCTTTTTACAATATTCGTTCAAGTCTCGCAATTTATGATATCAGTTCACATGCATTCTCTAGGAATATAATCATTGTTCTTATTAGTGTCAGAATTAATTCCAACAACTTTTATAAAACAAGTTGTCTCATGGCAACTTAAAAGAAATAAAGTTCAAGTGAGCATTCAAAAGAAAGAAAAATAAAGGAAATGAAAAGAAATGTAGATTTGCAAAATGAAAAGGAAAATAAAGCACAAACAAAACAATCTTAAATTGAGGAGAAAATGTAAAGGGTGGATAGAATCCATCTTTGTACGTCCCTGAACCCGTTTGCCCTTGCGGCGTGGGTGTTACAAGACTTTCAAAAAAATAGGATCCAACCTCTAAAATATAGTAATTACAACAATTTATAGAGAAAAGAAAATAACTTCCTACATCTAAGATTTTAACAAGTGTCTTATTTAATAACTTCCTTAATCTAATATTGACACATGTCCTTTTGGATAACTACTTTTAATAACTTCTGATAACTTCTTTATAGGATTTGTTTGCTTGATCGACGCAATACGTCAATATTCGAGTCTTAGAATGACTTCTTCGACTGTCTTTTCCGAATCTCTTTTTGAATGTCTTATAACATACCACTTCTTGGTTGAAAGTAAAACCTTCGAAAACACCCTACTATCTATATCACCAACTCGAATTCCTTCGACATCTATCAATTTATTGCATATAATTCGGTTGACAATCATAATACAAAGACTTTAATTTTATATATTAACATGATGTTGGTCAAAACGACTGAAGGTCGAGGAGCGTTGTTAGAATATGTAGACTTAGTGAAATTTTCAAGTATTCTGGTTGGTTTATTGTCTGGTTAAATACTACAATATGTTGGCTAAGGTTGGAGTTCATCATTACAATGGAAACAATGTTGACTTGGGTACCACATGTGGAAAGTACTACAGAGTGTGTAGTATCAACATTATTGATCCTGGTGATTCCGACATCATTAAGTCAATTCTCGGTGACCAGTTAAAGTAGTTAAGATATTTGAATGATTTTAAAAGAGCGGGAATTAAATTGAAATAAGTAGTTACTCGAAGATACGTGGAGGCTTGTCGAAGATAACGACTGCATGGAAGTGAAACGTGTCGCGATAGGTTTAGTCGACTGTTATAGGTAGTTATTTTATACTAGTATATAAGGAGACTTTTACTTATTGTAAGGGTCCGCAATTGTACTAAAAATTTTATATACTCAAAATATCTGCATATTGAGAAACAAGTGAAGGAAATGTATGTCTGTGTTCCACATTCATAAATTTCAAGCATTTTTATATTCAAGTATTTTCTTGCATTCATTTATGTTTTGATTCTTATCATTTCTTTATTAGTATACACACTTCGATTTCAATCACTTTTATCTTCAAAACCTTGTGTTCCAGGTCTTTTTAATATTCACATTATTATTCTCCAAACATTACACTTTGGTTTCGATAACAACATGTTATTCAAAGTTTTAAATGCACGCAAATATGTCCCAGGAAATTTTCGAGTTTAATCCCTTAAGTATTAATAGAAACTTGTTTTGTTTACCAAATTTCCAAGTAAGCAAACTGGCACATCCGGTGGGACCCTTTTAGGTTTGTTTTTGCTTTCCATTTTGAAAAATTATAGTTCTTCATTCCATTAACTTCTCATTATATGAGTGTGCATGAGACTAGGTAGTGGTAAGATAACAAAGAGAGAAATTAGGAAACTCGTGTGGAGATACATCAGGAGAATGACAAATCTCAAGAACGACAATGGAAAACAACCTTCTAATAGCGTTAGAGCAGGCATGATCTATGCGGTGACAAATGAGCAAATCCCTTCGATCACTAGTACTACGGCTATACCGTTTACAACGATTGCACCGTCAACCATACCTAAAGGGACGATTTTTTCCCTTCAGTAACCCAGAGTCACCCAGTGACTCCCAGACCAATTATGGCGCCAGAATTCAGGCCTTTCGCCATGAGTTTTACAGTGCCTATGCCAAGACGTGAACAACTTTTTAGGATGCCAACAACAATGATGGCAATCCTGCATAGCTACCCTTCGACATTTGTTGATAACACAACAAATAAATATTCACAAATTTTGGCTTATGGATCATCTATATGTAACCAGGGTCGAACCATGCCTCCCCAGATGGGAATGGGATTTGGCTCCCAGGTAGTTCCAGCGTTTACGATGAGCTCAGTGTTGGCTATGAGACAACAAATAGACGAGAGTAACCATGATGTGGTTAATACTCTTACCCAACAATTGGGTACCATATTTAACCCATTGATTTAAAATATGAATTAGAGTTACCAACAATTGGCAACTCAAATGAATCGAATTGATAATATTTTTGGCGTTCCGCCAGCACAAGTTCGACCCATCATACAACCTCAGATCATTAGGCAAGTTAGAAATGAAGGGGTGGTTTTAGATGAGAACACGGTCAATCAAAGGCAACAAGTCGTTCCCCAAGGGTTCGAACAAGAGATGCCTTGGGAGGTATATCATCCACCCTGTCATGATAGTTAATTGAAACTAGGACGGTGATTAATTTGTTCATTAGGTTTGACAGGGAAATCTGTTGGGAGAGAATAACCTTGCAACCATTGTCGAAAGGATACTGGCGCAAAATAGGGTGAACATGGGCCTTCAGAGACCAAATTACACATCTCCCCTTTCAGAATGCATGTTACAAACTGAACTACCAAGGGGATGGTGTTTCCCATGAAAAATGGAAAACAACCGCTGATCTTCCAAATCTAACTTTGGTGACTCACAGGATCGATCAGATTGATCCTAGGACATGTGCTAAAGGTTATGTTTTGAAATCTATCTAAGTTACACACTTCGACAGTGTTTTAGTAAAAGACTTTAATCATAAAAATGTTTGTTCGACGGAGGCGAAAATGAAGATAGAGATTAGAAGGAAAAGGAATAGAGATCTCAGACAAGAGTTTAGAACGAAGGTAAAGTAAAGTGCATAGAAGGGGGTAGATTGTAGAAAGAGTAAAGGAAAACTTTGTAAAGTTAAGCAAATAAATTAAACTTCATTGAAAGTAAAGCTGGTGTGTTTACATAACGTACATTCTCCTTGAACTCATTTCTCTGCACTCGGGTACTTTGAGTAAATTTGGGAGTAACTTGTACAAATAGTAAATTACAACCACTGACTATGTCTAAAAATCCTATTTATAATAGTAGAAATAACTACCAATAACCTCCTAAGCCATCAACTTCCGACAAGTGTCATAATGCATGTAGTCCTTTGTCAAACGAACGCCACTTGTCCCTCTTAGTCATAGGAAAGCATAACTACTCCCTCCATTATTTGAATTTCAAAAACTTCACTAATCTCCAACCAACATCTTGGTCGAAGGCTACTTCTTTAAGGTTCAAAATTTTCTCTAAGTCC
>OZ012741.1:98845108-98869404 GCA_963859935.3 Lathyrus sativus
TTTCCCGCTGACGACTGATTGTTATCCCTTTTCTCTTGCCCGAGTGCATTTGAGACCAGACCGTAGTTTTTCCCATAGGTTCCCGAACCTTTAAAACCAGTTTAATTTCTCAATCCTGTGTGAGAACACCCAGCCTAGCCGTAGTTAGCCTGAACTACGAAAAGCTCTGATCTTCCATGCAGTGTGGAAGTACGTAGGCACAAGACGCGAGGTCTTGGCGAGCCAATTTCCCCGTAGTCCCGAACTACGTTGACTCTGACTTTCTCTCTTGAGAATACGTAGGCGTAGAGTGCGACGCTCTATCGAGTCAATTCCCTTCCGTTTAGATTTAGCAACCGTAGATAGATTGTTTTTGCATCCTTTAGACAACCCAAGCAAGCGTGGATCCCGTCGAGTACGACGGACGTGAGGGGTGCTAATACCTTCCCCTTGCGTAACCGACTCCCGAACCCAGGTTTTGGTTGCGACAACCATACCTTTCCCGTTTTTTTGCGAGGTTTACTTCGAGCGTTTCCTTTCCCTCCCTTGGGATAAATAACGCACGGTGGCGACTCTTCTGTCAGCCGGCGCCGATTTTCGCAGTAGTGACAACTGGCGACTCTGCTGGTGATGCAACGTCCCCTGGCTGCTAAGGACTGCGATAGTCCTTATGCATGTAGGGATCCAACATCCCCTAAGAGAGTCAATCCTAGCGCTTGTTTGCTTGTCTTTTGGGTGTTTATTTTTTCATCGCTATTATCTGTTGCTGTTGTGCTGGGGAGGGTGATACTTTGAGTGATAGCCAGACCTGGGCTGCTTGAGTATGCATTTAGACATAGTTGTGGAGAGTAGTAGACGAACCTGTTTGCTGAGCAGGCACCGTTCCCTACGAAATCTGCGCTCAGATGAGGTTCTCTCCGAGGTGCTTCTTTCCGGTCCTGAGGATCTGAGAGGAGTCCAGACGTGAGGATTGTCGACTCTGGGGACCGATCAATTGGACGTCAGCTAAGTGAGGCCTCTTCATGGGATGACGATGCCACTCCTTCTGGGAATCGTATCATTCCTCATGAAAGTCTGTGACACTGATGACCGCATAGGATGTCGTACCTTGTCAGATTAGGTCCATACCCGTGAGTGGGGGGGTTTTTTTTTGCGCGAACCTTGACTTCCGGACTACCAGCTATCTTGGCGTTCTCTTTTAGAGAGAACGTACTCCGTCAGCTGTGCAGCAGCATTCAGCGCGTGTTGTGGGGGCTGTGATCCCGTGTTTGCTGCATTGCATGGCATTTGCATAAGCATCTTTGCATCATATTGCATAGCATTTCTCCAGTTAGCCAGAGTTCTGGTCCAGCCTTTATTTCCTGAAGGTGAGTACCCGGAGTTTGGATTGAGCAACTGTTGATTGTCAGAAGACGACCAGGGGGTTGGAACAGACTTGAGCAGATTTGAGAATCAAGCAGTGTATTCAGTTACAGGTAATTGATAGCTATGTCTGAAGGCAATTTCCAGTCTCCTAACACCTTGACAGGGTTTACTATGACGTCCAACCTTCGGTATGATTCTATGGAAGATTTCCCGCAAGCGAACAACATTACTGCGGACCAAGTTGTACAGCCTACTGTTGAGAACCGAGATCGACATGAGCAGTTTGTTGCCCGAAATGAACGTCCTCCTCCTGTTAACAATCAAGGTGCTGTTTTCCCTGAGAGGAATCCACGCAGAGATATCCCGGTAGCCAGGACTGTAAACTCAAGAGCTCTTGAAGGTGATAGAAGGCTCCGAGTATTGGAAGAAAGAGTTAAAGCTTTGAAGGTCAAAGATGTTGTTAACCTGAATGCTGCAGACATGTGTTTGGTTCCTAACCTGGTGTTGCCTTATAAGTTCAAAGTGCCGAAATTTGAAAAGTACATGGGAGATAGCTGTCCGAAGCAACATTTGATGATGTTCTGTCGAAGAATGACTTCGTTTGTGCAAAATGACAAATTGATGATCCATGGGTGGATTTAGAGAGTAATCAGATTCGATCATGGGTGGATTTAGCCAGAGCTTTCCTGAAGCAGTACGATTACAACCTGGATATGGCTCCTAGTCTCGTACATCTGCAAGAATTATCTCGGGCGGAGAATGAATCATTCAGAGGGTATGTGCAAAGATGGAAAGAATTGGCTGCTAGTGTTCAACCACCGCTTCAGGAAAGAGAAATGGTTGACCTCTTCTTGGGTACTCTGAAAGGCCATTATTATGACAAATTGTTCGGTTGTACAAGCTTTGTGGGCCTGATGAGAATGGGTGAGCTTGTTGAGAGAGGACTCAAGAGTGGAAAGCTTCGAGATGCTCCTTATATCCCAGTTGATAAGAATGAGTCAGTTGTCAGTTCTCAAGAAGAGTGGGAAGAAGGAAATGACGTCGTCTCAGAATCTCTAGCATCTCAGGATCGGTTTTCAGACACTTCAAGTCAACGGTCATCCTGTCGTCGATCGCGTCAGCGCGCCCAACGAAGACCAAGGAAACCTGAAAGGCAGTTTACTCAGCTACCGGTGTCGTACAGTCAGTTGTTGCCAGATCTGGTCAGAAATGGATTGATCGTGCCGAAAGAGACTAATCCAATGATTCCACCATATCCTCCAGGTTTTGATGCCAGCGCCCGCTGTGAGTACCATGTTGGGGCACAGGGGCATTCAACAAATGATTGTAAGGTGCTTAGAAGCCAGGTTCCGGATCTGTTAGACTCTAACCGGATTTACATCGCGCCCCAGGGTTTTGTTCAGATTAACGATTCTCCGTCATCCAGTTGTGTGGGTTCGTCAGTTAATGTCATGGAGGACTCCACGGGAAGTGTGTGCTCTGAAGAATGTCAAACGGAGAGTTCAGTTGCATATGGGAGAAGTTTCTAGAGGTTTCTGTGCCGGGTGTCGCATCTGTCTTCTCTGCCTAACCCGTGTAGCTTCTGTGCATTAGTATTTGCTGACCATCACCAGGATTGTTGGCTGGGGTCATTGTATTCATACTCATTTGTGCTTACGTGCTGCTTTTGTCGGTTGTACATTTGTGGGAGATGTTCGTCTTGGTGCTTATAGCTTGAGTTTCTCTTTGTCTTGTCATGAATATGTGTTTGCTTTCTGCATTGTATTATCATTTAGCAGGTACATCAGAACCGTGGGTCTTATTTCCTCATCGTCCAGTTTGTTGCAGGAGTCCTTTCAAAGATATGGAACAGAATTAGGTTGAATTGATTGAAGTCCGAAGCCAGCTGGGGCAGATGATGAGAGACATGCAAGAGATGCGTCTGGAGCAGAAGATCCTCAGGGAGGAGAATAGTCAGCTGAAGACCCAAATGAGCTTGATCATGGAAGTAGTCAAGAATGTGCTTAGGAAAGAGGATGATCAGCTATCTGAAGCCGCAGTGAAAAAGCTCGTGCCGCCTGTGCCTGTGGAACCTGAGCTTAACGAACGTGTTGACAGACATCAGCAAGTACAACAAAGGGTACATCCGGCTCCACAAAGGATTCAGGAGGGGAAGCCAAAGAGGGTATTTGAGGCACCACCGTCAACGTATGCAGAACTGCTTCTGACACTGTTAAGTTTGAATCTGGTTGAAAAGAGAACGTTGGACCCACCCACAGGAGCGCTTCCTTATGGGTACGATACCAGTAAGCAATGTGAATTTCATTCTGGGGCACTCGGACACGACATTGAGAGTTGTCAAGCTTTTAAGCACAATGTTCAAGACCTGATTGACTCAAAAGATATTGAATTCATGCCAAGCGGTGTAGCTGTACGTATTAGTCCTATTCCAGTTGATGCTAAGATGATGGATGTTTCTAAAGATGCAGTAAGTCAGAAACGTATCCTGGACTCCATGGTGTCAGAATCTCCATGCCCACAACTGTTTCCTATTCCTGGGGCAGATCTGAGAAAGAAAATGGCTAAGCATAAGGAGTGCCTTAATCAGTACGGTGGAAATCAAGAAACCGAGGTTGTATTTGCTACAAAGTTTGTTCAACAGTCAACCCGATACCAGCGAAGACGGCAACGATCTCAACAGCAGCAAAGGCAGCAGCATCCCAATCAGCGAAGAGCTCAAAATCAGAGGCCGGTGAGGGTATTTAGTGTGCCTCCGATGCCGTATGTCGAACTTCTTCAGGCGTTGCTACGATTACAGTTGGTTGAGAAGAGGAAATTAGCCCCACTGACAGGTGCGCCTCCAGCAGGGTACGATACCAATGAGCACTGTGATTTCCATTCAGGAGCACCGGGGCACAACATTGAAGATTGTCTGGCCTTCAAGCACAAGGTGCAGGACCTACTCGATAGTGCAGCTATCAACTTCGGGCAGGAAGGGCCCAAAATCATCTGAATGAGGAGGAGGGGCTCTATAGTTTGGTTGGGTCGCTGAAAGCAGATCAGGACAACATCGAGTTGCCTCTAATAACTGATTGTGAAGATGGATGGTTCAGCAGCAGGACAGATGTGATAGCCCGGTTCTCGGAAGCTGGCATTTTTCTCTGTTTTATCTTGTCATTTCTTTACGTTTGTAGTTTCTTTCCTGTTTAAATTGCAATCTTGTTCGTAAAACTTGTTGTTTTCATTCAATTGATGATAATGAAATAAATATGCATGTTTTGATTAAATCCATTCGTGTTCACTAATTGTTTTTGCAAATGTCCAACGCTTGGTTAAGAAGGACCTGAGGAGGATGACGAAAATGAACGACATGCAACTTCCGATATTGTATGCTTTTGAAATAAAACCTGCTGATGATGTACAAGCATTGTTTCAAATCCCTAAACACCGGTGATATAAGGAAGATAATCCCTTGCCAACCCCTTTGAGCCTAGTAGTAGGAGTTCTTTCTGAAAATGAAAAAACCCTCCATCTTTAACCTGGGGCAGGGTAGGTGTTAGCTAATTTGGCCGAGCGTTCAAGTTGCAAAAGGAGTGTCCGTTCGAGGATCAATCACATCTCTAGAGGTCGTGCCTAAAAAACCACAATGGTTAAATCAAGAGTGAGACAGTCAAATTATTCTCCAATGAGTCAGACAACCAGTGTCACACGACTTGTTCGGAAAAAGAGAAAGCAAAAGAGAATCAAAAGCCCGCTAAGTCAAAATTTCAAAACAAATGACTTAGGCAAAAATGAGGGCATCCCGCTGGACTTAAAAAATCAAAAGGAACTCAAAAAGAGTCAGTCCAGGCAAAAGTTAGGGATAAAGGAAGAAGATGAAAGGATGACAAAAGAAAAATCCTCAAATGAGATACGAGTCGTGTGACCCTAAGTGTCAAAGACGAAAAGTGAGTGGCTGTCACTCCAAAAACTCATGTTTTCTCGAACTATCACTCCTATCTTTCAACCTCTGAGAGGTGAGCGCTAAGGTAGAATTAGCTAAACGTAGGATGGGAGAACATCAAGGAGAATGGGTGGGTTAAAATAAACTTTGAGCCTTTATCCTTCCTTCAAAACCGTGAACCTGACCATGTTATAACCTTCAAAAGTCCTAATTGAAGCAGGTTTGTTTCGAAAGCATACTTCGGTAAAGATTGCGGCGAAACTGACTCCTAGAAGGGTTCCTCTTACCATGTTGGTACTGATGTTGAGATTCTTGATAAATGTTTTGTGCATTATATGCCATAAACTGTTTTTCCCTATTCCCAGTGAACAGATTGGATGTCAAAGCTGTCATATGCGTTGCATTAGTATGTCTTTTACGCAGAACAACTTGTTTTACTTGCGAGTAAGCACTTGACAGCAGGAAAGTTTTCTACAATGGAAGGTATGGTCAGGATAGAATGCAGAACGCCCGAATGCTCCGCAAGCCAGGGCAAGCTACATCCAGTGATCCCCAGTCAGGTCAGCCTTTCGAAGTCAGTTATCCTGGGGCAATCAGGTCGCGATTCGGTAAATATCTCGTAGTCAGGGGCACTACTCTAATCAGGGGAAAAGTCATTGCAGTCAGGGGCAGGCCATCTTAAGAGTGCAAAAGTTATTATTTATTCGAGAGGCATTTGATGGGAAGTATCTCTCCGAAGTTCAGAATGCTGGGGCATTTCATATCAGACCATCAGGGTACAGATTTTCAGATTTCCTTTTAAGGAACATCACCACAGAGATCCCGCAGGCTGGGGCATATCAGAAGCGAAGGGATTGTTCTTCTCCGTATCATCAGAGTTATTCAGAGCTATTCGAGCAGATTCAGCCAATTTTCGAGTGCGAGACGAATGTTGGGAAGTCGTGTAACTATCCCTTGACTCTTCAACTAGAAAACTGTGTATTCAGACAGAATGTTTTCCAGCGTCAGTTGTACCTGACCCATCACAGATAGCCTAAAAGCCCAAATCCATGTTGGCGATCACTGTGAGGCCCATCCGTGTTGGCGCATCAGTTTCCGAATCTAATCTTCGTTAGTATGCAGGAAGACTCCGTCTATTTTCTCCAGCAAAAGCCCAATTTTTCATTGGCACGGGTAAGTTATCCCCAGAGAAGTCCAGTCATACTTGGCACATCTGCTATTCCCCAGCAGAGTTATATTCCCCAGCAGGGTGTTACTTCAACGAGGTGCTTGGTTAAGTTCCCAATTTCCCCAGCGGAGTTGGTTTTCACTCTTCCAGCATTTATTTTGCTAGAATAATTCTGTGATATCCGGTTTATCCCCAGCGGAGTTGGCTTCATCTTCGGCATTTATTTTGCTGAAGTGGTTTTCTGTACCCGACTTTCTCCAGCAGCCCGAGCCTGCATTAGCATATTGCATACATCATCATATTGGCATCATACTTGCATTTCATTTTCAAAATGCGTAGCATTTCCATCCTGAATGGAGCATTACGCCCTAGAAAGATTCAAACATATGCATATGCATACGAAGCATAAGCCAGGTTTTCTATCAGCCTCATATGGCACGTGAATTACTCTGTGATCAGTTCAGGGGCATTCATCCAGCAGCGGTGTTCAGGCAATTCAGCAGTTTATTTGTACTTCAGATCATACAACAGTTATGCTTTGATCAATCAGTCATCTGGTATCGACAGACTTTTCTTCCCGTCAATTCATATTGACGATGTGTTCCTCCAATAAGTGGATTTCTCCGTCTATCATTAGACGTCTTGAGTTTGAATATGGCTTTCTTCCCGTCTATCATTAGACGATGTGAAGTTTCGGGTGATTTTTTCAGTGGGGTTTCAAGATGGGGTTTCTCTAGCAAGTGGTGTTCTTTCCGTCTATCAGTAGACGATGTGAAGTTTCAGGTGATTTTTCAGCGGGTTTCTTATCGTCAGAGCATACGGATGGTGTGTTTCCCCAGCGAGTTTTCTCCGGCTATCTTTGGATGTTGAGGGGTTTCAAAGCGATCTTTCGGATAGTGGTTTTCTTTCTGTTTATTGGATGAGGTGACATTTCAAGAGGGATTTTCTGACCGTCAATCCTTATTGACGTCGAGGCTTTTTGAAGAATGTTCGGTTTTCCTGATTGTCGATTCTTATTGACGACATGGCTCTTTGAAGGTGGTTTTCTTCCTGTCGGTCCTTACTGATGATGTGGCCCCTTTAAGGATATTGTTCTTTCCATCAAATCCCGTGGACGAAAGGATTCTGAAATTTGAGGGATGGTGTTGAATTGCGTATGGGTGTCTTTCCGTCTATCCTTAGACGATGTGAGTATTGAATTTTTCCTTCGGGATGGGTGTCTTTCCGTCTATCTTTAGACGATGTGAGTATGGATTTTGGGTGTCTTTCCGTCTATCCTTAGACGATGTGAGTATGGATGGGTGTCTTTCCGTCTATCCTTAGACGACGTGAGTACTGTTTTTCCTTGGATTTTGGGTGTCTTTCCGTCTATCCTTAGACGATGTGAGTATGGATTTCAGGTGTCTTTCCGTCTATCCTTAGACGATGTGAGTATGGATTTTGGGTGTCTTTCCGTCTATCCTTAGACGATGTGAGTATGGATGGGTGTCTTTCCGTCTATCCTTAGACGATGTGAGTATGGATTTTAGGTGTCTTTCCGTCTATCCTTAGACGATGTGAGTATGGATTTTGGGTGTCTTTCCGTCTATCCTTGGACGATGTGAGTATTGGGTTTTTCTTCGGATTAGGGTGTCTTTCCGTCTATCTTTGGACGATGTGAGTATATTTCTCTTCCTGTCTATCAGTAGACGATGCGAGAAGATCAGATGTTTTGTTGCAACCCTAGGGTTTGTTATATGGGGTATCACACAGGTAACTGGCATTAAAATCAGGAGTTCTTTATCAGATGATTGATCAGTTTGTTGCCGTGACGACTGGGTTCAGTTCTGGATTATGTCTCCCCAAGCAGTTTCGCAGTTTATTATTTTGCGGTTGGAAAATTTTCGGGTTTATTGGTATTCAACCGTCTCGTACCTCTGAATGTTTGAAGGCTGCGCGCTCTTCAACCCTTCAGGTCCAAGTCGCTTGAATAGGGGCAGCTGTTGCACCCTAAAATTTGACCAACCGGTGCCACTTTCGGTTTATGCTTCGACGCATTTTCGCATTCGCATTTGCATACTGGATATAGTGCATTTCCTCAATCATGGTGATTTTATCGGGATTACAGCCCTGCTGTCGCTTTTCAGGTATCTCAGACCGGTTCGGATAATCGGAGTTTATTTTGAGAAGTCGCGCGCTTCCTGGGTGTTTTCAGTTTATGCAGTGATTTTTGAGATTCTTGGTATCTAGATTTGCCGTTTGCTTCGATCTGGTCTCGCGCTCTCTTTTATGTTGGTTATTTGCCTTTGTTTGCATTTTTTAGGATTTAATAGCCTTTTGTGTATTTTAAATAGGCTTTATAGATTTTTAGAATTTAAATAGATTTTTTTAATATTTTTTAATAGTTTTAAATCTTTTTTAGAATTTATAAATTGTTTTAAATAGATTTTAGAATAAAATTTCTTTTTAAATATTAAGTCATATCTTTTGGATAATAGAATAAATAGAGTTTATTTTTAATGTAGATTTAATCTTTTGTTAGATACTAATTTCTTTTATTAGGTTTAATATAGGTTAATAGTTTTTTTATAGATATTAATAGATATTAGTTTTATAGTTTTAATATAGTTTTTTTTCTCTATAGAAATTTAATAGAATTTTAAATAGAAGTGATTAGAGTTTTTTTCATTTTTTTTAGTTAATAGTTTTTTTTAGAATTTAATTAGATATTAATTCTCCTTATTAGAGTTAATTAGGACTTAATAGAGATTAATTAGGATTTTAATCTTTTCTTTAGAATTAATTAGAGTAAGTCAGATTTTAACTAGTTAATTAGGTTTAGTCTTTAATTAGTTTTTAGTTAGGATTAATCCATTGTTAATTCAGATTTTTTGGTCCAAAGCATTCATTTTTTCGTGGGCCCAGAAGAGTTTTTTGGAGGCCCAAAATCCATCAGTCCGTTTTGTCCATTTTTGTCCAGTGCCATGTGTCAGCTATATAAGCGTGACACGCGTGTACTTTCAGAAGAGGCCACTTCATTTTCCAGACTCTCCCACAATCTTCCACGCGTCCTCCACTCTGCCACACAACCCACACGTGGCCATCATGCATCGTCTCCACCTTCCACCTTGCCCGCCACTTGGCTTCCCCTGAGCATCACCGGTTGCATGGCCGGCGGCCATGCAACCACCGTTGTAACACCCCCTTTCTATACCCCAAATAAATTAAATAAATCAATTAGGCACATAGAAAATTTATTTCATCAGAGTTTAATTAAAACATGGTATAAAAGAGGCGCATCACATTATCATGAAATTAAAACACATACGATACCTGCTCAAAATAGATATGCAACAATGGGTAACCCACATCTCAATATTTAGAATAAAAGCGGAATCATCCAAATATTGAATCAATCACATTCATAAAGGTATATACAACCATCAGTTAATTCATACTTTACAACATATCCACAGCAGATACATACACATATGTATCACAAAAGAATCAAAACAAATGTAACTCCAAAAGAGTCAAAGACTTCCTAACTACCCAGATGTTACATATCAGAGCCATTGACCAAAAGAATGAAGACATCGCTTCACAAAAAGAACCTCCAGCTTCCTACTCTGCAATGCCTCATAGAGCATTATAAAACAGCAGAAGGGTGAGAAACAACATCATAACAGTTAATGCATAAAATTATATATATACATAGCTCCATAATTACACAAGTTATACTCAAATTATGTTCCCACCACATTAAGCATATACAAATAATCATGTCTCTACACATACACATGAACATTCACTATATTTCCTCCAAACAATCACATATAACATACACAGTTATATTCACACAACCAATGCATCATACACAGATGACTCATGCAACTCATAGAGACCGACACACGACTCTATGCAGATGCAAATGCGGTACCGACTCATTCAACAAATTCCCTAAGGAATCGAGTATTTAGCAGATCCTCCACGGGATCAAGTACTCAGCAGATTCTCCATGGAATCAAATATTCATCAGATTCTCCACGGAATCGAATATTCAGCAGATCCTCCACGGGATCAAGTACTCAGCAGATTCTCCACGGAATCAAATACTCTAACCAATCCTCCACGGGATTACATGCTATGACCGATTCTCCGAGGAATCACACAATGCAACCGATTCTCCAAGGAATCTAATATAACCATCGTATCATACGAGGTTCTGCAAATCCTCCGAGGAATCATTCAACACAAAAATGCATACTATGCTCACAAACATACTCATTGCATTTATCACATACATAGCATATATCTATCATGCATTCACATTATGCACCATTCCACACATGGTTTACACACATATCAGCCTATCAATGTGTTTCTATTCATTTCGAGCAAATACACAAGATTATCAAATATTCAAGATTTATCATTTACTCTACAATCTAGGATTCACGCCTTTCGGCCACCCACAGCACAACATGTTGAGACGATTCACACATCAATCATTCATATAGGCACTAATCATAATTGAATCAATCAAACATCATGCCATGAACAAACAGCAAAACCAAATAACACTGCCAGGTTCGCCAACCTTCGCCTGGCGAAGCCACGCAGCGAATGCTCGCTGGCCTTCGCCTGGCGAACTCCCCAGCGAAGTCCACTGGGAGTAATTCTGGAATTACTCGCTGAGGCTCGCTACCCACTCGCCTGGCGAACCTTCGCCAACTCACCTCGCCTGGCGAACTTGCCAGCGAATACAGGGTATTAGCTTCTGACTTGCTTCGCTACAGCTCGCTGGGCTTCGCCTGGCGAAGCTTCGCTGCCATTCGCCTGGCGAACTTGCGAAGACAGAACTTCCATGGCTGTCTCAAAGCCCAAACTCCACACAACCAACCGATTAAATCCAAACCAGTCACAGTAGCACAACCCAACCATCACCCGACTAAACTACATCGTCTAATCCGATTTCTAACCGATTAAAACCTCATTCTACTCACAAAACCAACTTCTAAACTAAGTGGAAAAAGAGTAGAAACTCTACAAAATCCACACATATACACATACAATCATACACATTAAAGAGATGATGGAGTTTCACACCCTTACCGATCGATTGCAAGCTTTGGTGATGATTCCTTGATGATTCTAGGTTTTCCTCTCCACTTTCTCTTCTCTTTCTCTTCTCCTCTTTTCTTTCTCTTGCTTTTCTTCTTATGTTATTATCTTTCTTTCTTTTCCTCTCTTATTCTATTTCTACCTCTATTTCTTTCCTCTCAAATTCTTTCCAATACTTATCAATCAATTCTCACACTAAATTGCTAAATGTCTAAAATGCCCTTTTTACTCTAATTCCCCGAAAACTCTCCGAATCGGTAAAATAGATAAAATAAGCAAAACACCACATAGCAATATATAATTTCTCAATTTAAAACAAACATCAATTAAATAAATTAAAAGACTCAACAATTAATGGGAATTCAGAATCGGGGCGTTACAACTCTCCCCCACTTTAGAAATTTTCGTCCTCGAAAATATCACCTGATTCAAACAACTCTGGATGCGATTCTCGCATCTTGCTTTCCAATTCCCAAGTCATGTTGCCTTCCGCGACACCTCCCCAGGACACTTTCACAAGCGCAATATCCTTGCCTCTTAGTTTCTTAACTTCACGGTCCAAAATACTATCCGGTAAAACTTCAACTGTAAGGTTATCTCTTACTTCAACTTCATCCATCGGGATCACATGTGACGGATCCGGAACATACTTCCGAAGTTGCGAGACATGGAATACATCATGCAAATTCGAAAGGTTCGGAGGCAACGCCACACGATACGCCACAGCACCAACCCGTGCGACAATCTGATACGGACCAATAAAACGAGAAGTCAACTTTCTCGACTTCAAAGCACGACCCACACCCGCAACCGGTGTAACTCTCAAAAACACATGGTCGCCCTCTTGAAACTCGAGATCCTTTCTCCTTTTATCATGATAACTTTTCTGTCTATTCTGAGAAGCTCTCATCTTTTCCCGAATAAATTTCACCTTTTCCGTCGTTTGCTGTACCATTTCAGGACCAACTACCGACCTTTCACCCGTCTCATGCCAACACAGAGGTGTTCGACATCTCCGTCCATATAAAGCCTCAAATGGCGCCATACCAATACTCGAATGGAAACTGTTATTATAGGTGAACTCAATCAACGCTAAATAACCGTCCCACGCACCACCTTGTTCAAGCACACAAGCACGCAACAGATCTTCTAACGATTGAATCGTCCTCTCGGTTTGACCATCCGTTTGCGGATGATATGCTGAACTCAATCTCAACTTAGAACCCAAGGCACCTTGCAAACTCTCCCAAAATCTTGAAGTAAATCTAGGATCTCTATCCGACACAATATTCTTAGGAACTCCATGAAGCTTCACAATAGTGCCAACATAAATCTCGGCTAACCTTTCCAAAGAATAAGTAATATCAATCGGAATAAAATGAGCCGATTTAGTAAGCCTATCAACAATCACCCAAATAGCATTATGTCCTCTTTGCGTATTCGGCAATCCCGTAACAAAATCCATCGATATACTATCCCATTTCCATTCCGGAATATCCAACGGTTGCATCAATCCACTAGGTTTCTGATGCTCCACCTTAGACTTCTGACAAGTCAAACACGAGTACACAAAACGAGCAACATCGCTTTTCAATCCAGACCACCAAAAGATCTTCTTCAAATCCTGATACATCTTATTCGCTCCCGGATGAATACTTAAGTTACTCCGATGTCCCTCTTCCAATATCATCTTTTTCAAATCCGCATCATCGGGAATACAAATACGACCTCGAAACCTCAAAACTCCTAATTCATCAACTTTGAAATCTTCGTTTCCATTCGTCATCAAATCCACAAATTTCAAATCCAACTTTTGCTTTTCGCACACTGTAGTAAGGAAATCATTCGTGACATGCAACATACCAAGCTTCACACTACTCGGCGTTAACTCACAAACCAAACTCAAATCTCTAAAGTTCTCCAAGAGTTCCCACTCTCTAACCATCAAAGTAGACACGTGCAACGACTTCCGACTTAAGGCATCGGCTACCACATTCGCCTTACCCGGATGATAATTTAAACCAAAATCATAGTCCTTCAAAAGTTCTAGCCATCTCCTTTGCCTCATATTCAATTCCTTTTGATCAAACAAATACTTCAAACTCTTGTGATCGCTAAAAACTTCAAATCTTGCACCATAAAGATAGTGCCTCCAAATTTTCAAAACGAACACCACGGCCGCTAACTCCAAATCATGAGTAGGATAATTCTTTTCATGCACTCTCAACTGCCTAGAAGCATACGCCACGACCTTTCCATCTTGCATCAACACACCCCCCAATCCTAACAAAGAAGCCTCACAATAAACCACAAAAGGTTCCGTAGGATTCGGCAAAATCAAAACTGGCGCTGTTGTTAACCTTCTCTTTAATTCCATGAAACTCTCTTCACAATTAACATCCCAAATAAAAGCCTTTCCTTTACAAGTCAACTGCGTTAACGGGAGTGCTAACTTCGAAAATCCTTCGATAAACCTCCGGTAGTAACCGGCCAAGCCCAAAAAGCTTCGAATTTCCGTAACCGATCTTGGAGTCTCCCATTGCATTACCGCATCGATCTTGGATGGATCCACACTAATACCATTGCCGGAAATATTATGTCCAAGAAAACTCACCTCCGACAACCAAAACTCACACTTAGACAACTTTGCATACAACTTCTTCTCCTTCAAAATCCGCAACACAATCCTTAAATGTTCTTCGTGTTCCTCTCGAGACTTAGAATAAATCAAAATGTCATCGATAAACACCACCACAAAACGATCCAACTGCTCGTGGAAGATACGGTTCATATATTCCATGAAAACACCCGGCGCATTAGAAACTCCGAATGGCATCACCGTATACTCGTAGTGACCATATCGTGTTCTAAAAGCCGTCTTCGAAATATCTTCTTCCTTAACCCGAATCTGGTGATAACCGGATCTTAAATCAATCTTACTAAAAACACGGGCTCCAACCAATTGATCCATCAGATCATCAATTCTTGGAAGCGGATACTTGTTCTTAATTGTCACCTTATTCAACTGCCGATAATCAATACACAATCGCATACTACCATCCTTCTTCTTTACCAACAATACCGGCGCACCCCAAGGAGAAACACTTGGTCTTACAAATCTCTTATCCAACAAATCATTCAACTGCTTCTTCAATTCCACCAACTCCGATGCCGACATCCGATATGGGGCCATCGAAATCGGTCTAGTACCCTGAACTAGATCAATAGAAAATTCAACCTCTCTCTTTGGCGGCACATCCGCAACATCTTCCGGAAACACTTCAGGAAATTCACAAACCACAGCAAACACGTCGAGCTCAACTTTGCTCTCCACCGACAACGATGCAAACAAACCAAACAACTGAGCTTCGTCCGCTAAAAGTTTCTTCAACTCTTTAGTGGAAAGAAAACTCTCGTTTTCACCATCTTCCAAAGAAGGAAACCTTACTAACTTGTGATAGCAATCCAAATGAACTCTATTAAATTGCAACCAATTCATACCCAAGATTACGTCCAAACCTTCCAACGGCAAACACACTAAATCCATAACGAAGTCCTTACCATACATGGTCAAAGGACAACTTGCACACACCAAAGAAGTAGTTACCGACCCCGAAGCGGGAGTCCCAATAACCATACCACTACTCAAAGAAACCATACACAAATCCAACCGCTTAGCACACGCAAGAGAAATGAACGAGTGAGTCGCTCCAGTATCAATAATAGCAACTAAAGGCATATCATTAATAAAGCATGTACCTTTAATCAAACGATCTGCCGCATTAGTGGCGTCTGAACCTGCTAATGCGAATACTTTTCCGCCCGCCGGAGCTTGCTTCGGTTTGGTACAATTCGGGCTAATGTGACCCACCTCGCCACAATTAAAACACGTCACAGCATTCTTTCTACACTCTGCTGCATCATGACCAAAGAGTCCACAGTTGGAACACTTCGCCTTGAACTTTCCACAATCATAAGACTTGTGGCCCATCACGCCACACTTAAAACATTTGATCGCACCGGAACCTCCTCCGGGTCTCCTATCAAAGTTTCCCCTATGTTTGCCCTTATCAGCAGGCGTCACATAAGGTCCGCTTCGTACTTGCTGCTTCCCTCTCCTCTCGCTCAAACCCTTATAATGAGTAGAACGAGATCTACTATCTTCTTCATAAATCCTACAGCACTCGGTCAAATCCGAAAATCTTCTTATCCTTTGATAACCTACCGCTTGCTTTATCTCTGGACGCAAGCCATTCTCATACTTGATACATTTGGAAAATTCCGCCGTAACCGCATCATAGTGAGGGTGAAACTTCACTAACTCAGTAAACTTAGCGGTGTAGTCCACCACCGACATATTACCTTGTTTCAACTCCAGAAATTCCATTTCTCTCTTCCCTTTAACACTTTCGGGATAATACTTCCTTAGAAACTCAGCACGAAATAAATCCCACGTAATCTCCTCGTCGTCGACCTCAAGAACTTGCCTCATGCTGACCCACCAGTCATCGGCCTCTTCTCTCAGCATGTGAGTCCCTAGTCTCACCTTATTCCCTTCAGCACAATCCATCATCCTAAAAATTCTCTCAATTTCCTTTAACCATATCTGAGCACCATCCGGATCAAATCTCCCTTTAAACACCGGTGGTTGGTTCTTCCTGAACTCATCATTCGCATTCACGTTAGGTGCACCCTGCACAGCTCTGGCCATAGCCTCTAACGCCGCTGCCATAGCATTGTCATTACGACCTGCCATATTCTGAGGATTCCCAAAAATCAACAAGGTTAAACAACCGTTCAACCAACACCACAACAAGACAGACACGACTGACTCAACACTGGCTCTGATACCACTTAATGTAACACCCCCTTTCTATACCCCAAATAAATTAAATAAATCAATTAGGCACATAGAAAATTTATTTCATCAGAGTTTAATTAAAACATGGTATAAAAGAGGCGCATCACATTATCATGAAATTAAAACACATACGATACCTGCTCAAAATAGATATGCAACAATGGGTAACCCACATCTCAATATTTAGAATAAAAGCGGAATCATCCAAATATTGAATCAATCACATTCATAAAGGTATATACAACCATCAGTTAATTCATACTTTACAACATATCCACAGCAGATACATACACATATGTATCACAAAAGAATCAAAACAAATGTAACTCCAAAAGAGTCAAAGACTTCCTAACTACCCAGATGTTACATATCAGAGCCATTGACCAAAAGAATGAAGACATCGCTTCACAAAAAGAACCTCCAGCTTCCTACTCTGCAATGCCTCATAGAGCATTATAAAACAGCAGAAGGGTGAGAAACAACATCATAACAGTTAATGCATAAAATTATATATATACATAGCTCCATAATTACACAAGTTATACTCAAATTATGTTCCCACCACATTAAGCATATACAAATAATCATGTCTCTACACATACACATGAACATTCACTATATTTCCTCCAAACAATCACATATAACATACACAGTTATATTCACACAACCAGTGCATCATACACAGATGACTCATGCAACTCATAGAGACCGACACACGACTCTATGCAGATGCAAATGCGGTACCGACTCATTCAACAAATTCCCTAAGGAATCGAGTATTCAGCAGATCCTCCACGGGATCAAGTACTCAGCAGATTCTCCACGGAATCAAATATTCATCAGATTCTCCACGGAATCGAATATTCAGCAGATCCTCCACGGGATCAAGTACTCAGCAGATTCTCCACGGAATCAAATACTCTAACCAATCCTCCACGGGATTACATGCTATGACCGATTCTCCGAGGAATCACACAATGCAACCGATTCTCCAAGGAATCTAATATAACCATCGTATCATACGAGGTTCTGCAAATCCTCCGAGGAATCATTCAACACAAAAATGCATACTATGCTCACAAACATACTCATTGCATTTATCACATACATAGCATATATCTATCATGCATTCACATTATGCACCATTCCACACATGGTTTACACACATATCAGCCTATCAATGTGTTTCTATTCATTTCGAGCAAATACACAAGATTATCAAATATTCAAGATTTATCATTTACTCTACAATCTAGGATTCACGCCTTTCGGCCACCCACAGCACAACATGTTGAGACGATTCACACATCAATCATTCATATAGGCACTAATCATAATTGAATCAATCAAACATCATGCCATGAACAAACAGCAAAACCAAATAACACTGCCAGGTTCGCCAACCTTCGCCTGGCAAAGCCACGCAGCGAATGCTCGCTGGCCTTCGCCTGGCGAACTCCCCAGCGAAGTCCACTGGGAGTAATTCTGGAATTACTCGCTGAGGCTCGCTACCCACTCGCCTGGCGAACCTTCGCCAACTCACCTCGCCTGGCGAACTTGCCAGCGAATACAGGGTATTAGCTTCTGACTTGCTTCGCTACAGCTCGCTGGGCTTCGCCTGGCGAAGCTTCGCTGCCATTCGCCTGGCGAACTTGCGAAGACAGAACTTCCATGGCTGTCTCAAAGCCCAAACTCCACACAACCAACCGATTAAATCCAAACCAGTCACAGTAGCACAACCCAACCATCACCCGACTAAACTACATCGTCTAATCCGATTTCTAACCGATTAAAACCTCATTCTACTCACAAAACCAACTTCTAACCTAAGTGGAAAAAGAGTAGAAACTCTACAAAATCCACACATATACACATACAATCATACACATTAAAGAGATGATGGAGTTTCACACCCTTACCGATCGATTGCAAGCTTTGGTGATGATTCCTTGATGATTCTAGGTTTTCCTCTCCACTTTCTCTTCTCTTTCTCTTCTCCTCTTTTCTTTCTCTTGCTTTTCTTCTTATGTTATTATCTTTCTTTCTTTTCCTCTCTTATTCTATTTCTACCTCTATTTCTTTCCTCTCAAATTCTTTCCAATACTTATCAATCAATTCTCACACTAAATTGCTAAATGTCTAAAATGCCCTTTTTACTCTAATTCCCCGAAAACTCTCCGAATCGGTAAAATAGATAAAATAAGCAAAACACCACATAGCAATATATAATTTCTCAATTTAAAACAAACATCAATTAAATAAATTAAAAGACTCAACAATTAATGGGAATTCAGAATCGGGGCGTTACAACCGTCCCCAACCTCGCCGGCCACCGCCAACTAACTTCCGGCCAACGCTAACCAACCTCCAACTGTCTCCAACCACCGCCCTCCGCCGTGAACTTCACCGGAAAACTCAAAGAGCCCAGAATCTTCATCATTTTCGCATGATCTTCATCTTCCTCCTCTTTTATTCATTTGTTTAGTTTTAAAATAGTGAAAAGAATAGTGAAAAAGAATGTTGAAAAAATAGTGAAAAAAATTGGGAAAAGAATATATGAAAAAAATATTTGAAAAAAGAATATTGAAAAGGAAATGGAAAATATATGAAAAAAAGATAAAGAAAAGAATATGAAAAGAAGTGAGAAAAAGAATATTTGAAAAAAAGAGAGAATATTTGAAAAAAGGAATACCCATAAAAAAGGAAATATTGAAAAAGATTTGAAGAAGAAAAATAGTTGAAAAAGAATAGAAAGAAAAAATAGTAAAAAACTATTACTTCGTAGATTCAATATTTTTTAGGATAGATATTTTCTTCATAGGAGTTTATTTTACACTTTTAGAGATAGTTTTAAAAGTCCATTTGTTAGGGGACTATTTTCCATTTGTTTTTTTCCATGATAGATGGATAGGATAGTATTTTCTAGGAGTTTATTTTCCGTATTCAATCATTGTAATCATTTTTCAGAATATCAATAAAACGAGATTTGAGTTGTGGTCCCGAAAGTAGCCGAACTACAGCTGCTCTGATTTCTCGTACCAGACGAGAATATGTAGGCATAGGATGCGATATCCTAGCGAGCATACTAACAACTAACCTTTTGTTCTCTCGCTGCTGTGCGATCGAGACTTTCCCGCTGACGACTGATTGTTATCCCTTTTCTCTTGCCCGAGTGCATTTGAGACCAGACCGTAGTTTTTCCCATAGGTTCCCGAACCTTTAAAACCAGTTTAATTTCTCAATCCTGTGTGAGAAAACCCAGCCTAGCCGTAGTTAGCCTGAACTACGAAAAGCTCTGATCTTCCATGCAGTGTGGAAGTACGTAGGCACAAGACGCGAGGTCTTGGCGAGCCAATTTCCCCGTAGTCCCGAACTACGTTGACTCTGACTTTCTCTCTTGAGAATACGTAGGCGTAGAGTGCGACGCTCTATCGAGTCAATTCCCTTCCGTTTAGATTTAGCAGTCGTAGATAGATTGTTTTTGCATCCTTTAGACAACCCAAGCAAGCGTGGATCCCGTCGAGTACGACGAACGTGAGGGGTGCTAATACCTTCCCCTTGCGTAACCGACTCCCGAACCCAGGTTTTGGTTGCGACGACCATACCTTTCCCGTTTTTTTGCGAGGTTTACTTCGAGCGTTTCCTTTCCCTCCCTTGGGATAAATAACGCACGGTGGCGACTCTTCTGTCAGTCGGCGCCGATTTTCGCAGTAGCGACAAGGATCAGCAAAGCCTAAAGCCCCATGGGATGGCGATGATAAGAAAAGGGTTCTCTATGACAAGAAGGCAATCAATCTTCTACAAAGTGCATTGAGCATGGACGAATTCTTTCGCATCTCAACATGTATAACAGCAAAGGAAATCTGGGATACTTTAGTGGAAACCCATGAAGGAACCATCGAATTTAAAAGATCAAGGTTGAACACGTTGAGTCAGGAATACGAGATGTTCAGAATGCAGCCAGGAGAATCAATTCTTGACTTGCAGAAGAGATTCGTGCACTTGAAAAATCATCTTATAGCACTCGCTAAGACACTAACTAACGATGAATTAAATCTTAAAGTGCTTAGATCCTTGTCCAGAGAATGGCACCCCAAGGTGACAACAATTTTTGAAAAGAAGAGCCTAGCCACGATGACATCCGCCACTTTGTTCGGCAAATTTCAAGAATATGAAATAGAACTCGGGCGATTGGAGAAACATGAGAATCAAGAGAAGAAATCTAAAAATATCGCGTTAAAGGCTGATTCCAAAGAAGTAGAGAAAGTAGACGATCCAGTTGAAGATGAAAACTTCATGCTTCTTGTAAAGAGGTAAGGGAAATACTTTGGCTCTAAAAATAATATTGGAAATTCTGACTACATGAAAAGGAAGAAGTTTTCAAAAAGCAAAGAGAAAGAGGCGTCAACATCCACACAAGTTGTCAAATGCTATGAATGTGGAAAATTAGGACACATCAAACCAAACTGTCCTAAACTCTCCAAGAACGAGGTTTCTAAGAGAAAAAAGGGATTCAAGAAAAATAAAGCATATGTGGCATGGGAAGACAACAAGATAAGTTCCTCATCAGAATCAGATAGTGATCAAAGCGCAAATCTGGCACTAATGGCCTCACACCATTCTGATGATGAAGACGACAAGGTTAGTAATAATTTTCTAATTTATGATGATGATGATCAAGGGGCCACTGATGAACTTTTGAGTGAATGTAAAATTATGTACAAAACTACTTCCTCACAGAAAAATCAAATTTCAATTCTAGAAGAAAAAATTGAAACAATGGAAAAGAATTTCAAAATTGAAAAACATAATTTTGCATGCACAAAGTGTGAGTCACTTTCTTTTCAAATTGTCCAATTGAAAAGAGTTCTTGAAAGATATGAAAAAGGACAAATTGGATTAGAGGCTGTTCTTAGCCAACAAAGATTTTCAAATGATAAAAGTGGACTCGGTTATTCAAAATTCTCAAAACCAAGTTCCAACAAAACCATCTTTGTTAAAGCTAGTGAATAACCTCCAAAAGAGAAAGTGGTAAAACCTAAAGTGGTTCGTCAATATCCCAAGAAGAAGAACATTGTTAATAAGAAAAAACCTTATCCTTCTAGATATAAGAGTAATTTTGAGCCCACTTGTTTTTATTGTGGTATCAAAGGCCATACACCTAATGCCTGTTATGTGAGAAACTTTAGTGTTGCAAAGGGGCATTATGTGTGGGTCAAGAAAGGCACTAACTATGAAGGACCCAAAGCAAGTTGGGTACCTAATGAAGCTTAATTTTTTTTGTAGGTATGCTTGAAGACCTCCTCATATCAATGGTATCTTGATAGTGGGTGTTCAAGGCATATGACGGGTGACATTACCAAATTTTCACATCTAACGCTTAAGGCCAAAGGATTCGTAACCTATGGTGATAACAATAAAGGGAAGATCCTTGGTGTAGGCAGCATTGGTGCACCACCTTTTACAACCATAGAAGATGTCCTTTATGTAGAAGGCCTAAAGCATAACCTACTTAGCATTAGACAACTTTGTGACAAAGGTTTCAGAATCAACTTCACTAAAGATGAATGCTTGATAGAAAACAAAGTCACTTCTGAGGTAATGTTAAAAGGTAATAGAATTAACAACATTTTCATGATTTCCCTTGATAACTTATCTTTGAAGGTTAAATGTCTTATGGCAAACAACAACAAATCTTGGTTATGGCACAAAAGAATTGCTCACATTCATATGGAGCATTTGAACAAATTGATCAAACATGACTTAGTTGTTGGTCTGCCAAAGATCAAATTCATCAAAGATAGATTGTGTGCCGCATACCAAAAGGGAAAACAGACCAAATCAACTTTCACATCCAAGAATGTGGTGTCCACAACTAGGCCACTACAATTGTTACACATGGATCTCTTCGAACCATCAGAACGAAAAGTTTTGGAGGTAATGTTTATGCATTAGTAATTGTTGATGACTTCTCTAGATATACATGGACGTTCTTCTTAGTGAAGAAAAGTGAAGCCTTCAAGGCATTCAAGAAGTACGCAAAACAGATTCAGAACGAAAAGTCACATTCAATTGTCTCCATTAGAAGTGACCATGGTGGAGAATTCCCGAACGCTCTATTTGAAGAATTCTGCGAGGAAAATGGAATCTCTCACAATTTCTCTGCACCAAGAACTCCATAGTAAAATGGTGTCGTAGAAAGAAAGAATTGGCCATTGGTAGAACTTGCAAGAACAATGCTTAGTGATTCAAACCTTCCTAAATATTTTTGGGCAGATGCAGTAAGCACAGAATGTTTTGTAAGTAATCGTGTGAATATGAGACCAATTCTCAAGAAAACCCCTTATGAACTGTTCAAAGGAAGAAAACCAAACATATCCTTCTTCCACATATTCGGGTGTAAATGCTTTGTCTTGAACAATGACAAAGACAATCTCGGTAAGTTTGACGAGAAATCCGACGAAGGTATTTTTCTCAACTATTCTCTCTCAAGTAAGGCTTTCATAATTTTTAACAAAAGAACTTTAACTATTGAAGAATCTATGCATGTCTCTTTTGATGAATCTAACCCCTCCAAGGAGGATGATATTATTGTTAATGATGATGATGATGTAGTAGAAACCTCTCAAGAAAACACTCTCAAAGATATTGCAAGTGATCAACCAAATCAGCATCAAGAGGATTCACAACAAAACGAAGTACACAGTGATCTACCGAAGGAATGGAGAACTCATAGAGATCACCCGATCGATAAAGTCATTGGTGATATCAGTCAAGGTGTTTCAACAAGATTAAATCTCAAGGATGCTTGTCTTAACATGTCATTTGTTTCGCAAATTGAACCAGCCAAAATCGACGAAGCCTTAGGCGATGATCAATGGATTATAGCTATGCAAGAAGAACTGAACCAGTTTGAAAGAAATCAAGTTTGGAATCTTGTCCCTAGGCCTAATAACAAGCATATCATTGGAACAAGATGTGTCTTCAAGAACAAACTCGATGAAAATGGTATTATAGTTTAGAACAAAGCAAGATTGGTCGCCCAAGAATACAACCAAGAAGAAGGAATCGACTTTGGCGAAACTTTCGCTCCAGTTGCAAGACTAGAAGCAATTAGATTATTATTAGCTTATGCATGTTCCATGAATTTTCAGCTTTTCCAAATGGACGTGAAGAGCGCATTCTTGAATGGATTCATAAATGAAGAAGTGTATGTCAAGCAACCCCCTAGTTTTGAAGATTACAAATATCCATCTCATGTCTTCAAACTAAAGAAATCTCTATATGGATTAAAACAAGCACCAAGAGCATGGTATGATCGACTCAACAATTTCTTATGTGACAAAGGCTTGTAAAGGGAAAGGTAGACAAAACCTTGTTCATCAAGAAAATAAAAGAAGATACTCTCTTGGTACAAGTGTACGTTGACGACATAATCTTCGGTTCAACCAACACCAAGTTATGCAAAGAATTCTCATCCATGATGCAAGGAGAATTCGAAATGTCTATGATGGGAAAAATGAACTACTTTCTTGGACTTCAGATCAAGCAACTTGAGAATGGGATCTTTATCAATCAATCGAAGTATTACAAAGAATTATTGAAGAAGTTTGATATGGACAATTGCAAGACTTTATCTACACCTATGGGATCTGGTACATATGTAGATCAAGATGAATCCGGTATATCGGTTGATATCACAAAATATAGAGGTATGATTGGTTCCCTACTATACTTGACAGCAAGCCGCCTTGACATTATGTTTAGCGTCTTTCTTTGCGCTCACTTTCAAGCAAATCCAAAGGAGTCTCACCTGATTGCAGTCAAGCGGATCATGAAGTATCTCAAAGGAACAACAAATGTCGGCTTATGGTATCCTAAAGGTAGTATATTCAATT
>OZ012741.1:98869904-98890262 GCA_963859935.3 Lathyrus sativus
TAAGGAATTTCCTAAGGTTGAACGGTTGAAATAACTTAGAAAAATTAAGAAACCATAAGTTATGAGCATCTCGACCGTGTCAGGGGTCATTCGACCGAAATTCCGCAAATGGCATTGCTGCGTCATTTTGAAATTCAAAAATTGGAGGGAGGAGTTTTGGTTCATAGGACACGTGGCAAATTCTAGAGCAGGAGGTTACATGCAAATGACACTTGTTAGATCGAGGAGATACTAGGAAGTTATTAGCGGTTAATTATTAGCATTATAAATAGGGATTTGTTAGGCAGATTTCTGGGGTGTTTTACCATTTGTACAAAGTAACTCCAATCAAATTTACTCAAAGTACCCGAGTGTGAGAAAAGAGTATTTTCACGGAGAATGTACGTTATGTAAAATCACCAACTTTTCAATAAAGTCTTTTACAATTTCAGCAACATTTACATTCCCTCTGTCGAACCACTTGTGCAAGTGTTACATTTTGCCTTTTACCTTTCTTGCATCTTTACTCCAATTCCTTCTTCCCTTTAAACTTTTTACCCTTTTCGAGTAGCCTTTTTACAAATCTTTTATAGCGTTTCTTTAAGTTTATGCACTTTAAAATATCCAGTCAAAGTCTTTTTCATTACAAGCACATTTACCAATTCGTTATCACAAGTACTTTAGATTTAATTCTAAACGTAGAATACTTTAGCACATATCCTAGGATCAATCTGATCGATCCTGTGAGTCACCAAAGTCAAATTTGGAAGATCAGCGGTTGTTTTCCGATTTTCAAGGGAAACACTGTCGGACAAATAAATTCTAATTTAATGTTAATAAATTAGGTTGGACCGCCATTGTTCATTGATATGGTTGAGAATATATTGTAATAGATATCACCTAGGAATAGGGATACCTTATAATAACTGGAGTATTCTTGTTATATGAATGCTTGATTTCAACCATAATTGCCTATGGGCATAGTAATTAGGTTGATTGATCAAAGGAGAGCAAGTAGTGCCTCCCGTAAGGTTAGAACAAACCGTTGCTCCAGTAGGATCTGGGATAATGATAGTTAGGCCTTACACACAACCCGTATTGGAGTATATTGGGCCAATAGTGTCGAATCCCCAAACTCCAATAGTAGGACCATCAGTGTCAAGGCAGTTTGCCCCTCTTGGTCTCTCGCAGTTGCCAAGGAATCCCTCATATGGGATGTCAACAACTGTAATGCTGGGGCTGCAAAATGCGCCCCCAATATTTTCTGAAAACACAATGGCGTCACCTTTGCAAGGATCAGGACCTGGTTCAAACATTGGTCGAAACCCTTAGAGTTTAAGTCTAGGATACTCAACTCAAGGTCCCAATTTAACCAATACGTTTGTTGCCTGTTTGAGGCAGCAGATGGATGAAAGTAACTTACAGATGGTTCAAACCCTCTCCCAAACTATGGGCGAGATCTTTCAGCCATTAATTCGAGACACAACTCACGCTAACCAAACACAGTTAACATGTTCGACTGAATTTATAGGGGTACCCCCGTTAGAAAGAAACCAAGCCCCTATGGAGAATATACCACAACAAATTCCAAGAGTGGCGTCAGAAGCCAATTTAGAGAACCAAGGAGGAATAGGCCCTTATGTTGTCGAAACTCCCAGAGTCCAGGTCGAGAGAAACCCAGAAATAGTTATGGTGAATCGAAACCAGGATGCAGACAATGTGGTCCAGCAAGTAAGACGCAACAACCTCGCGGTCGAAAACAATTTGGCTACGATGTGTTGCACCCCAAAATTTGACCAACCGGGTCTCGTATCTGGCTCGATGTTTCGACGCATAATCGCATTCGCATCTGCATATTGCATACAATGCATTTTTCATGTGTTTTGATTTTATCAGGGATCACAGCTCTCGTCTCGTGTTTCAGGTGTTTTTTTATCAGTTTGGATAGGTAGAATCGTATTTTTGGGATATTTCGGTGCCCGTTTATTTTTACTGGCTATTTTTTGTGCGCCCTCGCGGTGTTATGTGTCGTTCGGGAATTATTGTGATTTTTCTGGGCTTTATTGGCTATTTTTAGGGTTTAAATAGATTTTTAATCATTTTAGATATTTTTAATAGCTTTTAAATCATTTTTAGAATATTAATAGGATTTTTAATAGTTTTTAATTCTTTTTAAATAGATTTAAATCATTTTTAGATTTTTTAGGATTTTATAGAATATCATTAGTTTTTAATAGTTTTAATATGTTTTAATTCATTTTTTAGATTTTTACTTTTTTTTAATAGAATTTAAATAGATGTTAGTAGTTAATTGTTTTTAGAGTTAATTAGATTTAATGTTTGATTAGGGATTAATTAGAGTTAATTCTTTTAATGCAGTTTTTAGAGTTTTTTTTTAATTCATTTTTTCGCAGGCCCAGTTATCAGGCAAAGGCCCAATGCAAAGTTTTGTCCAGAATTTCAGATATTGGTCCAGAAAAAGTCCAGTATGATCCAGTTAATTCCAGCACATTCCAGAACATTCCAGGCTTTTCCCAGCTTATATAGTCAGAGAGCCACGTGTTGAATAAAGGATGGTCCCACATTGCTTCATCACCATCACGCCACCTCACCTCAACGTTTCCTCTTCCCAGGCCACGCGTGGGACACGCGTCTCACATGCGTGCGCCCCTCCACCAGCTACCCCCACGTGGCTCCACCATAGCCTCCTGCCTGAGAAACTCCACCGGCCGGCCTGCATGGCCGGCGACCACCAAAGCTTCACCGGAACTCAATTCCTACCCAGAACTCCGACCAACCTTCATCTTCTTCCCCTAACCTTCATCATTCTCAACCCTAAAATCCAAATTCCGTCCAAAATTCAACCACCAATCTTCGTCCTCATCCGTTTCTCCGATCGTCAACCACCAACAGAACCTTCATCAATGGTTTCCCAGAAGATCATCATCCTCACATGAATCTTCAAAGCGTTCAAGAATCCCCAGAAGAACAACACTCAACCAATTTCCAGATCAAGAACACGCCTCCGATTCTCACCTCGCATGGTCATCAATTTCAACGGATCTTCATCGTCTTCACATGCAGTTTCCAATAGCCAACAAGAACAAAATCCCAGAAACTACCACTGAACCTCCAATCTACAGCGTTTAACAATTCATGAACAAACTTCAGTGGACGATCTTCAAGATCCAGGAACGTCATCGTCTCCGATCTTCGCCTCCACAAGAGCAGACAAGAACTTCATCAGCGAACAAATCCAAGAACCCGTTCAACAAACTTCTTCCAAGATCCTTCAAGAAACTACCAGTTTTTTTTTCTTCAGATCTACCATGAAACCTTCATCCATGAATACGAGCAAGACGTTTCCAGATAAGCTCCTCGCCTCCATCTTCATCCTTTTCAATGGCATTTCATTTGGGGAAGATTAAAAGGATGTTTATGGTAGAGGGTTTGTGATGAGTTGAACCAAACGGAGAAGAAGAGAGTTCAGGGAACGGTTGGTTGACGGCGGCGGGGGAAGGAGAGGAAAAGTCTCTAGGGTTTTCAGAATGGAGACAGAGTGAAGGGAGAGGGAGAAGGAGGAGGTCCACGAGAGGGGTTGGGCCGGGCCCAACTACGTTTTTTTTCTGGAGGCGCCCCTCACGTTTTTTGGACGAATTCTGGGCTGGGCCCAATACCTCTGGCCAACACTCCCAGATTCACTCATACACCCCCTCCCACGTTTTTTTCTGGCTGAAGCCAGTTATTGGGCTGGGCCCAGTTTATTCAGTTTTTTATTTTCTGTTATCCCCCTGTATTGACCAATTACCCCCCCTCCCTTTGTGTTTTTATTATTTTCTTTTATGTCCCTTCTATTAGTTTTTTCCTTTATATAAAAGAATAGTGAAAAAGAAAATATTGAATAGAAAAAGAAATAAGAAGAAATGTTATGAAAGAAAAGAAAAAAAATGAGGAAAAAGAGAAAAAGTATATAAAAGAAAATAAGAAAAGAAAAGAATTATAGAAAAGAAATATGAGAAGAAAATATTGAGAAAAAATAGAAAAAGAAAAGAGAAGAAATATTCAAGAGAAAAATATATAGAAAAATATGTGAGAAAATGATTGGAAAAGAAGGAAAAAATATTATAGTGTCGATTTAATATTTTTAAGTGCATTTTTTTTTAGGATATATTTCCATAGAGTTTATTTTACCAATTTTAGGATAGTTTAGAAGCCCATTTGTTAGGGGGCTATTTTCATTCGATTTCTTAGGATAGAATAGGATAGCGTTTCCTAGGAGTTTATTTTCAGTATGCACTCATTGTAATCATTTTTCAGAGATTAATAAAACGATATTTGAGTTGTGGTCCCGAAGTAGCCGAACTACAGCTGCTCTGATTCCTTGTACCAGACAAGGATATGTAGGCATAGGATGCGATATCCTAGCGAGCACACTAACAACTAACTTTTGTTCTCTCGCGGCTGTGCGATCGAGACTTTCCCGCTGACGATTAATTGGTACCCTTTTTCTCTCTTGCCCGAGTGCATTTGAGACCAAGCCATAGTTTTGCCCATAGGTTCCCGACCCTGTGAAACCAGTTGTTTTCTCACTGCTGTGTGAGAATGTTTTGTTTAGCCGTAGTTAGTCTGAACTACGTAAGCTCTGATCTTCCATGCAGTGTGGAAGTACGTAGGCACAAGACGCGAGGTCTTGGCGAGCCAATTCTCCCTGTAGTCCCGAACTACGTTGACTCTGACTTTCTCTCTTGAGAATACGTAGGCATAGAGTGCGACGCTCTATCGAGTCAATTCCCTTCCGTTTAGATTTAGCAGCCGTAGATAGATTGTTTTGCATCCAGTAGACAACCCAAGCAAGCGTGGATCCCGTCGAGTACGACGGACGTGAGGGGTGCTAATACCTTCCCCTTGCGTAACCGACTCCCGAACCCAGGTTTTAGTTGCGATGACCATACCTTTTCCCCGTTTTTGCGAGGTTTACTTCGAGCGTTTCCTTTCCCGCTCTGAGGGATAAATAACGCACGGTGGCGACTCTTCTGTCAGCCGGCGCCGATTTTCGCAGTAGCGACAGCTGGCGACTCTGCTGGGGATTGCGATGGTTCCTTATGCGAGTCTCGCCTTGGGTTTTCTTCCTAGCTGTCTGGGCCTGTCCCCAACAGCTGGCGACTCTGCTGGGGACTTGACAGTTTCCTAGGGATCCAACGTCCCGAAAGCGAGTCAATTGTGGGATCCAACGTCCCCTAAGAGAGAGTCAATCCTAGCGCTCGTTTGCTTGTCTATTTGGGGCTTATTTATCGATATTATCTGTTGCTGTTGGGGTGTTACGGGTGTTCTATGATTGAGAGAAGTCGGACCTGGGCTTGAGTGCACCATAGACTTAGAGTGGAAATTAGTGGGCGCGTGCTTGCTTTGCAGGCACTAGTGTCTCATGAAATCCACGCTCAGACGAGGTTCATCCGGTTGGCTTCACTTTCAACCCTTTGGGTTGAGACGGTTGCTGGTTTGGTGGATTGTCGACTCTGAGGACCGATCATTTGGGAGTTAGCTAAGTGAGGCCTCTTCAGGACTTGATGATGCCACTCCTTCTGGGAATCGTATCGTCAGTTCTGAAAGTCTGTGACGCTGACGACCGCATAGGATGCCGTACCTTGTCAGATATAGGTCCATACCTGTGAGTGGGGTTTTTTTTTGCAGGAAACTTGACTTCCAACCTACCCGTTATTCTGGTCTTTTCTTTAGAGCAACCGTACTCCGTCAGCAGTACGGCAGTATTTAGTTTGTGTGGGAGCTGTGATCCCGTGTTTGTTGCATTGCATTGCATTTGCATAGGCATCTTCGCATCATATTGCATACCATTCGCCAGCTAGTCAGAGCTCTTATCCAGCCATTATTTTGATTCTGAAGGTGAATATTGAAGACGACCGAGGGGTTGAAGCAGATCTAAAGCAGATTTGATCAGAGTCAAGCAGTGGAGTCAGCTGACAGTTATTGGTAGCTATGTCAGAGAGCAGCTTCCAGTTTGTTGATACCTTGTCGGGTTTCACTGTGGCGTCCAATCCTCTGTATGGATCTCCGCACGACGAAGACTTTCCGCAAGTAAACAACCTTACTGCAGCTCAGCTTGTGCAGCCATCTGTTGAAGACCAGGATCTGCGTGAGCAGTTTGTTGTCCGAGGTGAACGTTCTCCTTCTGTTGATGTCTCAGACTACCAGGGTTTTGCCTTCCCTGTGCCAAAGCCCCGAAGAGAGGTCCCAACAGCAAAGAATGAAGACCCATTAGCTCCCGTGTATGCCGAAAGGTTTCGTGCATTAGAGGAGAGATTCAAAGCCTTGAAAGGTAAAGACGCTGTTACTCCTAGTGCTGCAGATATGTGTCTGGTTCCTGGCCTAGTGTTACCTCCGAAGTTCAGAATGCCGAGGTTTGAAAGGTACAAAGGAGATAGTTGCCCGAAGCAACATTTGGTGATGTTCTGCCGAAGAATGACTTCATTTGTGCACAACGACAAGCTGATGATTCATTGCTTTCAAGATAGTCTGACTAGGGCACCTCTGAGTTGGTATATGCAATTAGAGCGTGATCAGATCCAATCATGGATGGATTTAGCCAATGCCTTTCTGAAGCAGTACGACTATAATCTTGACGAAGCTCCTATTCGCATGCAGCTGCAAGAATTGTCTCAAGGGAACAATGAATCTTTCAGAAAGTATGTTCAGAGATGGAGAGAATTTGCTGGTAGAGTGCAACCACCACTCCTAGACCAAGAGCTGAAAGGCATGTTCGTAAATTCCTTGCAGAACCCGTACTTCGAAAGAATGCTTGGAACCGCACCAAATTTCTCTGAGTTGGTAAGAACGGGAGAGCACATCGAGTGTGGTGTAAAGACTGGAAGAATCCCATACGTTTCAAGAGGTCAGGCCAGTGAAACTGAATCTCTCTGTAGCTCTCAATGTGAAGATGAAACTATGATCAACGCGGTCCTGACAGATGTTGGATGTCCTCAAGTCGAATCGGTGAAATCTGTTGGTTCTCCGTCTTCTCAGCGGTCAGTATCTTCTGTGTCTCGTTATTCTGGACAGACAGCCGTACCTGGGGCACCATATCAGGAACCTTATGTCGCTTCCATTGCAAATCAGCGAACTCGTGGCCGAGGTTATCAGAATCAACGTCAGAATCAGAACCAACCTCGTAGCAACTTGGAACGAAGGAATGCTCCTTTTCACCCAGTGCCGATGCCGTATAGCCAGTTGCTACCGTCTTTGATCCAGAAGTCTTTGGTGGAGTCTAAAGCTCTTAAGCCAGTCCCAGAACCTTACCCTCCTGGGTATAATCCCCACGTTCAGTGTGGTTATCATGGTGGCTCACCGGGGCATTCAACAGAAGATTGTAAAGCATTTCAGGCGAAGGTACAGTAGTTGATTGATCAGGATCGCATTTCCTTTCGAGAAGGATTTCTGTTTGTTCATCCCAACCGCTCAGCTGTCTAAGCTCGTTGATTCGGGAAGTATTCCCCAGCAGAAGCCAGTGGTTCAGACAGGCAGGCGCCTCAGCATTGGCAGTCATCAGACCCTTTTCATCATTTGCATTTGTAGTTTCTTTTCTGTTAGTTACTACCTGCTTAAAACATTGTATGTTTCGAATGGTGATAATAATAAAGTGACTATGCATTTTTCTGAATTAGTCATGTCGCTGTCGCTCATTTATTGCATTGCACTGACACTTGCATTTTATTTACTCCACTTTTTCACTGTGACTAGCAAAGTTAGGAGGGAGGATGATGAAACTGAAACTCATAACCGATGATCGTATGCTTTCAGATAAGACCTTACCGATGACGTACAAGGCATTGTTTCAAATCCCCTAAACACTGGAGAGATAAGGAGTTAGTCCCTTGTTAACCACTTCGAGCCGAGAAGTAGACGTTTTTTTCGGACTTTTAAACCCTTGCATCTTAACCCGGGGCAGGGTAGTTGTCAGTTAGCTTGACCAAGCGTTCAAGTCTTACAGAGGAGTGTTGTCTTTCGAGGACCAACCAGTTTATACCTCTCAAAAGGTCAAATCTCACCAATCAGGAGTGAGACAGTTACAATCCTTTCGGAGCAATCAAGACAACCAGTGTCACACGACTTTGTTCCAAAAGAAAGAAGAAAGAAAGCCCGCTAAGTAAAAAGAAAGAAAAGCTAGAAAGCTAATACTTAGGCAAAAATTAGGGCATCCCGCTGGACTTCAAAAGAAATCAAAAAATTGAAAAGAACTCAAAAGGAGTCAGTCCAGGCAAAAATTGGGGAATCAAAAGAATGAAAAAGAGGGATTAAAAAGAAAATTTTCCCCAGCAAATCACAAAGTCGTGTACACAGACACCGAAAGCAAAGAAGGAGTAACTATCACTCCAGAAAAACCTTGTGAATTCCTACTTGTGGTTCTTAACATTCAACATACCTCTCGAAGAGGCGAGCGCTTGTGCCAGGTTAACTGAACCTTAGGATCAGAGATCATCACGTAGACGGGGTGGGTACAAATAAAAATTTGAGCCAGATATCCTTTGTTTCACGAACCGTGAACCCGACCACGATACAACCCTTAAAAGACCTAATTGAGGTAGGGTTAGTCTGAAGCGCATTACGATAAGGTTGAGTAACCTGACTCCTTCTTGACTTGCTAGTCACATCCTTGTTGTATTTTTCACTGACCACGTAAGCACTACGTTTGAACTTTGTTTCACTCGTCACTCTCAATCATATGCATGTAAATGAGTGACAGCTCAAATTTTTTTCAAAATCTGCATAACCATTGCATTAAGATTACCATTCGTAGATAGACAATTTTAATTGCAGGTTAGTAGTTGACATGAAAGAAATTCCAGCAGGGAATAATCGAGCAGGACTGAGTAATTCAGCAATCTGAACCAGAATGGTGTATGTTGTGAAGCCCAATGAATCAGGGGCATTAACTTCCAGTAAGTTCAGAATCAGTCAGTCTGAGGACAAGGCCCGAAGCTTCAGTTGATCAGGGGCAGTTTTATTTGAGAAGCAGTTGATCAGAAGTGAGTCTTCTCGAGAGCCAATCAGGGGCAATTATACAGAGCGCTGAGATTTGAAAGCAGATACTTCCAGTGGATAATCAGATCCGGTTAAGTCGCTAGAACGCTCATTCAGGGGCAAGTCATCGCAGAGAATGTTGAAATCAACTGGGTTGTTAGGTGTCTAATGGAGATTGAAATCTGTTGTCGTACCGATACTGGGGCGAATATTCTCGAAGTATTCTCGAGGCAAGCTGTTCAGAGCAGGTATTCCCAAGAGTTAGATTGGGGCAAGTTAAATTGTACTGGGGCAAGTTGTTTAAGCCAGTCTTTTATCCCCAGCTGAATGTACTGGGGCAAGTTATTCAAACCAGTCTGTTTATCCCCAGCCGGAGTTGAGTATCGGGGAATCAGGTCAATACCCTTATCAAGAACCTTAACCTCCTAAGAAAGGCCGTGTTGTCGTTGGATCATTATCCTACAGATTAAACCTGTTGCGTGTCAGTAACCAGTCGTTTCCAAAGTCCAGTTCTCGCCTGGCAAACCGGTAACCAGTTCTCGTCTGGCCTACCCTATCGTAAGCATCAGTTCTCGTCTGGTGCAGTTTATTGTAAGCATCAGTTCTTGTCTGGTGCAGTTTATTGTAAGCAGCAGCTCCCGTCTGGTGCAGTTTATTGTAACCAGTTCTCGCCTGGTCACCGTTTCTTCAAGTGTTGTATCAGTTCTCGCCTGGTACATGTCGTCGCGTAACCAGTTCTCGCCTGGTCATCGTGTGTCTTAACCTATGTGTTATACCAGTTCTCGCCTGGTAGTCCACCTTGAATGCTAGTTCTCGTCTAGTATTTCTTATATCTTCCACTGTGTACATAGTCCATGTTTATTCTAAACCAGAAAAACAAAAAAAAAACCTAAAGGTGTCTGACACAGTATTTCCCAATGACTCGCATGTTGTCATGTTCCCCGATACGAAGCTCGACGGATACCAGTGCCCCGAGTAATGTTTGATTTCCTTGTGGATGTTGTTAAATCAGAATTGCCACTCTTCAGCAGATGAAAGTTGCTTATTATCCCCGGAAGAGTCGAGATTGTACTTTACCCCGTATTAGAGTAGGATCAGGAGTATTCTCAGCAGATTAAGATCGACATCCTTGATAGTAGGGGCATTTCCAGCAGTGTGCCGCGCGCAATCAACCTCAGTTTGGGTCAATCCCCGCAGAGTACAATCAGTTGCCAATGTTTGAAGAGAGCATCCCCAAGCAGAGTTGTTCTTTCTTTCCCCAGTGAAGTCTCCAAGCAGGGTTACCTTCCCATTTCTCCAGCAGAACGGTTATCCCCAGCGGATTTGATTTCCTGTTTCTGGCATTTATTTTGCTGAGACGATTCTGTGACTTCGGGTCATCCCCAGTAGAGTTGGCGTGACCTTCGGCATTTATTTTGCCGAGCGGTTTTCAGACCTGGTGTTCTCTGACAGCTCGAGCCTGCATTAGCATTTGCATATAAAGTCATAGCATTCATACAAGCATTTAGCATATCCATGCCGTCTGGGCATCGCATTTTCAAACAGAATGTATAGCATTTACATATCATATAGGACATTGCATCATTATCCAGCATACGCATGTCGAAACATGGACCAGGATGGTTACCTATTGGATTTCGAATTTGTTCACCTGCAGAGTTGTGTGGTTAAGCTTCTCGTCTCCCCAGCGAAGTCTTCAGTTCAAGACGATTCTTGAATCCCTCAGCAGAGTCGGTTACTTAAGATAATTCTTAAAACCTCAGTACAGCTTCTCGAGTTGTTCGCCTAGTATGATGCTTGAGCTCCCCGGTAGTGTCCTCAGCAAGAGTTGCCCAGGAAGATTCCTGGAATGCCTAGCAGAACAAAGTCTCCAGAATGGTTATCGGTTCAGGATGATTCTTGAAGGTGCCCGATGAATTTGTTGGTTCAAGATGATTCTTGAAGTCCTTAGCAGCGTGATATGTCTGCTCCAACAGTGATGTCTAATCTGAAGATGGATTTCGCAAGCGCCTGAGGGTGGTATCAGAAGGTTCCTGTGAGTTCAGATTTCCTTGTTGATGAATCAACGTGTAACTGAAGTCGAAGATACCTCCTGCAGAGTGGCCAGGGGCCAGGGTTTCATATATCTTTAGTGTTGAAATTCTACGGCGGGCAGTGTGCAGCTAGTATTCCAATGTTCGGCAAGTTGAGCAGTTGGCAAATTTTCGGGTTTACCGGTATTCAACCGTCATCTACCTTGAATGTTTGAAGGCTGAGCGCTCTTCACCCATTCAGGTCCAAGCCGCTTGAATAGGGGCAGCTGTTGCACCCCAAAATTTGACCAACCGGGTCTCGTATCTGGCTCGATGTTTCGATGCATAATCGCATTCGCATCTGCATATTGCATACAATGCATTTTTCATGTGTTTTGATTTTATCAGGGATCACAGCTCTCGTCTCGTGTTTCAGGTGTTTTTTTATCAGTTTGGATAGGTAGAATCGTATTTTTGGGATATTTCGGTGCCCGTTTATTTTTACCGGCTATTTTTTGTGCGCCCTCGCGGTGTTATGTGTCGTTCGGGAATTATTGTGATTTTTCTGGGCTTTATTGGCTATTTTTAGGGTTTAAATAGATTTTTAATCATTTTAGATATTTTTAATAGCTTTTAAATCATTTTTAGAATATTAATAGGATTTTTAATAGTTTTTAATTCTTTTTAAATAGATTTAAATCATTTTTAGATTTTTTAGGATTTTATAGAATATCATTAGTTTTTAATAGTTTTAATATGTTTTAATTCATTTTTTAGATTTTTACTTTTTTTTAATAGAATTTAAATAGATGTTAGTAGTTAATTGTTTTTAGAGTTAATTAGATTTAATGTTTGATTAGGGATTAATTAGAGTTAATTCTTTTAATGCAGTTTTTAGAGTTTTTTTTAATTCATTTTTCGCAGGCCCAGTTATCAGGCAAAGGCCCAATGCAAAGTTTTGTCCAGAATTTCAGATATTGGTCCAGAAAAAGTCCAGTATGATCCAGTTAATTCCAGCACATTCCAGAACATTCCAGGCTTTTCCCAGCTTATATAGTCAGAGAGCCACGTGTTGAATAAAGGATGGTCCCACATTGCTTCATCACCATCACGCCACCTCACCTCAACGTTTCCTCTTCCCAGGCCACGCGTGGGACACGCGTCTCACATGCGTGCGCCCCCTCCACCAGCTACCCCCACGTGGCTCCACCACAGCCTCCTGCCTGAGAAACTCCACCGGCCGGCTTGCATGGCCGGCGACCACCAAAGCTTCACCGGAACTCAATTCCTACCCAGAACTCCGACCAACCTTCATCTTCTTCCCCTAACCTTCATCATTCTCAACCCTAAAATCCAAATTCCGTCCAAAATTCAACCACCAATCTTCGTCCTCATCCGTTTCTCCGATCGTCAACCACCAACAGAACCTTCATCAATGGTTTCCCAGAAGATCATCATCCTCACATGAATCTTCAAAGCGTTCAAGAATCCCCAGAAGAACAACACTCAACCAATTTCCAGATCAAGAACACGCCTCCGATTCTCACCTCGCATGGTCATCAATTTCAACGGATCTTCATCGTCTTCACATGCAGTTTCCAATAGCCAACAAGAACAAAATCCCAGAAACTACCACTGAACCTCCAATCTACAGCGTTCAACAATTCATGAACAAACTTCAGTGGACGATCTTCAAGATCCAGGAACGTCATCGTCTCCGATCTTCGCCTCCACAAGAGCAGACAAGAACTTCATCAGCGAACAAATCCAAGAACCCGTTCAACAAACTTCTTCCAAGATCCTTCAAGAAACTACCAGTTTTTTTTCTTCAGATCTACCATGAAACCTTCATCCATGAATACGAGCAAGACGTTTCCAGATAAGCTCCTCGCCTCCATCTTCATCCTTTTCAATGGCATTTCATTTGGGGAAGATTAAAAGGATGTTTATGGTAAAGGGTTTGTGATGAGTTGAACCAAACGGAGAAGAAGAGAGTTCAGGGAACGGTTGGTTGACGGCGGCGGGGAAGGAGAGGAAAAGTCTCTAGGGTTTTCAGAATGGAGACAGAGTGAAGGGAGAGGGAGAAGGAGGAGGTCCACGAGAGGGTTGGGCCGGGCCCAACTACGTTTTTTTCTGGAGGCGCCCCTCACGTTTTTTGGACGAATTCTGGGCTGGGCCCAATACCTCTGGCCAACACTCCCAGATTCACTCATACACCCCCTCCCACGTTTTTTTCTGGCTGAAGCCAGTTATTGGGCTGGGCCCAGTTTATTCAGTTTTTATTTTCTGTTATCCCCCTGTATTGACCAATTACCCCCCTCCCTTTGTGTTTTTATTATTTTCTTTTATGTCCCTTCTATTAGTTTTTTCCTTTATATAAAAGAATAGTGAAAAAGAAAATATTGAATAGAAAAAGAAATAAGAAGAAATGTTATGAAAGAAAAGAAAAAAAATGAGAAAAAGAGAAAAAGTATATAAAAGAAAATAAGAAAAGAAAAGAATTATAGAAAAGAAATATGAGAAGAAAATATTGAGAAAAAATAGAAAAAGAAAAGAGAAGAAATATTCAAGAGAAAAATATATAGAAAAATATGTGAGAAAATGATTGGAAAAGAAGGAAAAAATATTATAGTGTCGATTTAATATTTTTAAGTGCATTTTCTTTTAGGATATATTTCCATAGAGTTTATTTTACCAATTTTAGGATAGTTTAGAAGCCCATTTGTTAGGGGGCTATTTTCATTCGATTTCTTAGGATAGAATAGGATAGCGTTTCCTAGGAGTTTATTTTCAGTATGCACTCATTGTAATCATTTTTCAGAGATTAATAAAACGAGATTTGAGCTGTGGTCCCGAAGTAGCCGAACTACAGCTGCTCTGATTCCTTGTATCAGACAAGGATATGTAGGCATAGGATGCGATATCCTAGCGAGCACACTAACAACTAACTTTTGTTCTCTCGCGGCTGTGCGATCGAGACTTTCCCGCTGACGATTAATTGGTACCCTTTTTCTCTCTTGCCCGAGTGCATTTGAGACCAAGCCATAGTTTTGCCCATAGGTTCCCGACCCTGTGAAACCAGTTGTTTTCTCACTGCTGTGTGAGAATGTTTTGTTTAGCCGTAGTTAGTCTGAACTACGTAAAGCTCTGATCTTCCATGCAGTGTGGAAGTACGTAGGCACAAGACGCGAGGTCTTGGCGAGCCAATTCTCCCTGTAGTCCCGAACTACGTTGACTCTGACTTTCTCTCTTGAGAATACGTAGGCATAAAGTGCGACGCTCTATCGAGTCAATTCCCTTCTGTTTAGATTTAGCAGCCGTAGATAGATTGTTTTGCATCCAGTAGACAACCCAAGCAAGCGTGGATCCCGTCGAGTACGACGGACGTGAGGGGTGCTAATACCTTCCCCTTGCGTAACCGACTCCCGAACCCAGGTTTTAGTTGTGATGACCATACCTTTTCCCCGTTTTTGCGAGGTTTACTTCGAGCGTTTCCTTTCCCGCTCTGAGGGATAAATAATGCACGGTGGCGACTCTTCTGTCAGCCGGCGCCGATTTTCGCAGTAGCGACAGCTGGCGACTCTGCTGGGGATTGCGATGGTTCCTTATGCGAGTCTCGCCTTGGGTTTTCTTCCTAGCTGTCTGGGCCTGTCCCCAACAGCTGGCGACTCTGCTGGGGACTTGACAGTTTCCTAGGGATCCAACGTCCCGAAAGCGAGTCAATTGTGGGATCCAACGTCCCCTAAGAGAGAGTCAATCCTAGCGCTCGTTTGCTTGTCTATTTGGGGCTTATTTATCGATATTATCTGTTGCTGTTGGGGTGTTACGGGTGTTCTATGATTGAGAGAAGTCGGACCTGGGCTTGAGTGCACCATAGACTTAGAGTGGAAATTAGTGGGCGCGTGCTTGCTTTGCAGGCACTAGTGTCTCATGAAATCCACGCTCAGACGAGGTTCATCCGGTTGGCTTCACTTTCAACCCTTTGGGTTGAGACGGTTGCTGGTTTGGTGGATTGTCGACTCTGAGGACCGATCATTTGGGAGTTAGCTAAGTGAGGCCTCTTCAGGACTTGATGATGCCACTCCTTCTGGGAATCGTATCGTCAGTTCTGAAAGTCTGTGACGCTGACGACCGCATAGGATGTCGTACCTTGTCAGATATAGGTCCATACCTGTGAGTGGGGTTTTTTTTTGCAGGAAACTTGACTTCCAACCTACCCGTTATTCTGGTCTTTTCTTCAGAGCAACCGTACTCCGTCAGCAGTACGGCAGTATTTAGTTTGTGTGGGAGCTGTGATCCCGTGTTTGTTGCATTGCATTGCATTTGCATAGGCATCTTCGCATCATATTGCATACCATTCGCCAGCTAGTCAGAGCTCTTATCCAGCCATTATTTTGATTCTGAAGGTGAATATTGAAGACGACCGAGGGGTTGAAGCAGATCTAAAGCAGATTTGATCAGAGTCAAGCAGTGGAGTCAGCTGACAGTTATTGGTAGCTATGTCAGAGAGCAGCTTCCAGTTTGTTGATACCTTGTCGGGTTTCACTGTGGCGTCCAATCCTCTGTATGGATCTCCGCACGACGAAGACTTTCCGCAAGTAAACAACCTTACTGCAGCTCAGCTTGTGCAGCCATCTGTTGAAGACCAGGATCTGCGTGAGCAGTTTGTTGTCCGAGGTGAACGTTCTCCTTCTGTTGATGTCTCAGACTACCAGGGTTTTGCCTTCCCTGTGCCAAAGCCCCGAAGAGAGGTCCCAACAGCAAAGAATGAAGACCCATTAGCTCCCGTGTATGCCGAAAGGTTTCGTGCATTAGAGGAGAGATTCAAAGCCTTGAAAGGTAAAGACGCTGTTACTCCTAGTGCTGCAGATATGTGTCTGGTTCCTGGCCTAGTGTTACCTCCGAAGTTCAGAATGCCGAGGTTTGAAAGGTACAAAGGAGATAGTTGCCCGAAGCAACATTTGGTGATGTTCTGCCGAAGAATGACTTCATTTGTGCACAACGACAAGCTGATGATTCATTGCTTTCAAGATAGTCTGACTAGGGCACCTCTGAGTTGGTATATGCAGTTAGAGCGTGATCAGATCCAATCATGAATGGATTTAGCCAATGCCTTTCTGAAGCAGTACGACTATAATCTTGACGAAGCTCCTATTCGCATGCAGCTGCAAGAATTGTCTCAAGGGAACAATGAATCTTTCAGAAAGTATGTTCAGAGATGGAGAGAATTTGCTGGTAGAGTGCAACCACCACTCCTAGACCAAGAGCTGAAAGGCATGTTCGTAAATTCCTTGCAGAACCCGTACTTCGAAAGAATGCTTGGAACCGCACCAAATTTCTCTGAGTTGGTAAGAACGGGAGAGCACATCGAGTGTGGTGTAAAGACTGGAAGAATCCCATACGTTTCAAGAGGTCAGGCCAGTGAAACTGAATCTCTCTGTAGCTCTCAATGTGAAGATGAAACTATGATCAACGCGGTCCTGACAGATGTTGGATGTCCTCAAGTCGAATCGGTGAAATCTGTTGGTTCTCCGTCTTCTCAGCGGTCAGTATCTTCTGTGTCTCGTTATTCTGGACAGACAGCCGTACCTGGGGCACCATATCAGGAACCTTATGTCGCTTCCATTGCAAATCAGCGAACTCGTGGCCGAGGTTATCAGAATCAGCGTCAGAATCAGAACCAACCTCGTAGCAACTTGGAACGAAGGAATGCTCCTTTTCACCCAGTGCCGATGCCGTATAGCCAGTTGCTACCGTCTTTGATCCAGAAGTCTTTGGTGGAGTCTAAATCTCTTAAGCCAGTCCCAGAACCTTACCCTCCTGGGTATAATCCCCACGTTCAGTGTGGTTATCATGGTGGCTCACCGGGGCATTCAATAGAAGATTGTAAAGCATTTCAGGCGAAGGTACAGCAGTTGATTGATCAGGATCGCATTTCCTTTCGAGAAGGATTTCTGTTTGTTCATCCCAACCGCTCAGCTGTCTAAGCTCGTTGATTCGGGAAGTATTCCCCAGCAGAAGCCAGTGGTTCAGACAGGCAGGCGCCTCAGCATTGGCAGTCATCAGACCCTTTTCATCATTTGCATTTGTAGTTTCTTTTCTGTTAGTTACTACCTGCTTAAAACATTGTATGTTTCGAATGGTGATAATAATAAAGTGACTATGCATTTTTCTGAATTAGTCATGTCGCTGTCGCTCATTTATTGCATTGCACTGTCACTTGCATTTTATTTACTCCACTTTTTCACTGTGACTAGCAAAGTTAGGAGGGAGGATGATGAAACTGAAACTCATAACCGATGATCGTATGCTTTCAGATAAGACCTTACCGATGACGTACAAGGCATTGTTTCAAATCCCCTAAACACTGGAGAGATAAGGAGTTAGTCCCTTGTTAACCACTTCGAGCCGAGAAGTAGACGTTTTTTTCGGACTTTTAAACCCTTGCATCTTAACCCGGGGCAGGGTAGTTGTCAGTTAGCTTGACCAAGCGTTCAAGTCTTACAGAGGAGTGTTGTCTTTCGAGGACCAACTAGTTTATACCTCTCAAAAGGTCAAATCTCACCAATCAGGAGTGAGACAGTTACAATCCTTTCGGAGCAATCAAGACAACCAGTGTCACACGACTTTGTTCCAAAAGAAAGAAGAAAGAAAGCCCGCTAAGTAAAAAGAAAGAAAAGCTAGAAAGCTAATACTTAGGCAAAAATTAGGGCATCCCGCTGGACTTCAAAAGAAATCAAAAAATTGAAAAGAACTCAAAAGGAGTCAGTCCAGGCAAAAATTGGGGAATCAAAAGAATGAAAAAGAGGGATTAAAAAGAAAATTTTCCCCAGCAAATCACAAAGTCGTGTACACAGACACCGAAAGCAAAGAAGGAGTAACTATCACTCCAGAAAAACCTTGTGAATTCCTACTTGTGGTTCTTACCATTCAACATACCTCTCGAAGAGGCGAGCGCTTGTGCCAGGTTAACTGAACCTTAGGATCAGAGATCATCACGTAGACGGGGTGGGTACAAATAAAAATTTGAGCCAGATATCCTTTGTTTCACGAACCGTGAACCCGACCACGATACAACCCTTAAAAGACCTAATTGAGGTAGGGTTAGTCTGAAGCGCATTACGATAAGGTTGAGTAACCTGACTCCTTCTTGACTTGCTAGTCACATCCTTGTTGTATTTTTCACTGACCACGTAAGCACTACGTTTGAACTTTGTTTCACTCGTCACTCTCAATCATATGCATGTAAATGAGTGACAGCTCAAATTTTTTCAAAATCTGCATAACCATTGCATTAAGATTACCATTCGTAGATAGACAATTTTAATTGCAGGTTAGTAGTTGACATGAAAGAAATTCCAGCAGGGAATAATCGAGCAGGACTGAGTAATTCAGCAATCTGAACCAGAATGGTGTATGTTGTGAAGCCCAATGAATCAGGGGCATTAACTTCCAGTAAGTTCAGAATCAGTCAGTCTGAGGACAAGGCCCGAAGCTTCAGTTGATCAGGGGCAGTTTTATTTGAGAAGCAGTTGATCAGAAGTGAGTCTTCTCGAGAGCCAATCAGGGGCAATTATACAGAGCGCTGAGATTTGAAAGCAGATACTTCCAGTGGATAATCAGATCCGGTTAAGTCGCTAGAACGCTCATTCAGGGGCAAGTCATCGCAGAGAATGTTGAAATCAACTGGGTTGTTAGGTGTCTAATGGAGATTGAAATCTGTTGTCGTACCGATACTGGGGCGAATATTCTCGAAGTATTCTCGAGGCAAGCTGTTCAGAGCAGGTATTCCCAAGAGTTAGATTGGGGCAAGTTAAATTGTACTGGGGCAAGTTGTTTAAGCCAGTCTTTTATCCCCAGCTGAATGTACTGGGGCAAGTTATTCAAACCAGTCTGTTTATCCCCAGCCGGAGTTGAGTATCGGGGAATCAGGTCAATACCCTTATCAAGAACCTTAACCTCCTAAGAAAGGCCGTGTTGTCGTTGGATCATTATCCTACAGATTAAACCTGTTGCGTGTCAGTAACCAGTCGTTTCCAAAGTCCAGTTCTCGCCTGGCAAACCGGTAACCAGTTCTCGTCTGGCCTACCCTATCGTAAGCATCAGTTCTCGTCTGGTGCAGTTTATTGTAAGCATCAGTTCTTGTCTGGTGCAGTTTATTGTAAGCAGCAGCTCCCGTCTGGTGCAGTTTATTGTAACCAGTTCTCGCCTGGTCACCGTTTCTTCAAGTGTTGTATCAGTTCTCGCCTGGTACATGTCGTCGCGTAACCAGTTCTCGCCTGGTCATCGTGTGTCTTAACCTATGTGTTATACCAGTTCTCGCCTGGTAGTCCACCTTGAATGCTAGTTCTCGTCTAGTATTTCTTATATCTTCCACTGTGTACATAGTCCATGTTTATTCTAAACCAGAAAAACAAAAAAAAACCTAAAGGTGTCTGACACAGTATTTCCCAATGACTCGCATGTTGTCATGTTCCCCGATACGAAGCTCGACGGATACCAGTGCCCCGAGTAATGTTTGATTTCCTTGTGGATGTTGTTAAATCAGAATTGCCACTCTTCAGCAGATGAAAGTTGCTTATTATCCCCGGAAGAGTCGAGATTGTACTTTACCCCGTATTAGAGTAGGATCAGGAGTATTCTCAGCAGATTAAGATCGACATCCTTGATAGTAGGGGCATTTCCAGCAGTGTGCCGCGCGCAATCAACCTCAGTTTGGGTCAATCCCCGCAGAGTACAATCAGTTGCCAATGTTTGAAGAGAGCATCCCCAAGCAGAGCTGTTCTTTCTTTCCCCAGTGAAGTCTCCAAGCAGGGTTACCTTCCCATTTCTCCAGCAGAACGGTTATCCCCAGCGGATTTGATTTCCCGTTTCTGGCATTTATTTTGCTGAGACGATTCTGTGACTTCGGGTCATCCCCAGTAGAGTTGGCGTTACCTTCGGCATTTATTTTGCCGAGCGGTTTTCAGACCTGGTGTTCTCTGACAGCTCGAGCCTGCATTAGCATTTGCATATAAAGTCATAGCATTCATACAAGCATTTAGCATATCCATGCCGTCTGGGCATCGCATTTTCAAACAGAATGTATAGCATTTACATATCATATAGGACATTGCATCATTATCCAGCATACGCATGTCGAAACATGGACCAGGATGGTTACCTATTGGATTTCGAATTTGTTCACCTGCAGAGTTGTGTGGTTAAGCTTCTCGTCTCCCCAGCGAAGTCTTCAGTTCAAGACGATTCTTGAATCCCTCAGCAGAGCCGGTTACTTAAGATAATTCTTAAAACCTCAGTACAGTTTCTCGAGTTGTTCGCCTAGTATGATGCT